>JAUZSX010000029.1:716831-741923 GCA_034780655.1 Idiosepius hallami | reverse complement strand
TTTTTTCCGAAACTCTTCAAGGGGGGCCCAGGGCTAGGGGTCAAAGTGGGGCCGAAAATTTGGCCCTTTGAAATCGATAAAACGGGCGGCCGAGCGAAGCCGGGCTAAATTTCTAGTATATATATATATATATATATAAATATGTGTGTGTGTGTGTGTGATAATGTTGCAAATTTTTGTGGTTGGTAAACTTTGGCATTATATGGGTAGCAACAAGCAACGATGGAGCATTGGTAAAAGCTCGGGCTTGGAATCGTATTATGCGAGTTCAAATCCCAGTAAAAACCATTAGATTCACCTTTTGCTACCTCGGGCAGATGGAGCTTGTTAACTCTGGAGAGCAGCTTAGCTAAGTGAAGGGTAACACCGAATGTAAAAATCCTGGGTAAGAGCACGTAAAAATGGCCTTGTGCCAAACTTGGTTTGGTGCTCACCAAGTAAATAAAATACTTTGGCATTATACTGAAAAGCGTAAATTAGACTTGGTTTTTGTTTCTTTTAATACTCTTTTATTTTAGCTTTTTCTTTCTGATAAATTTGCGATTTGTAGTTGTTATGGGCTTTTCTTTTTCTTTCCTGATTCCATAAAGAAAATTCTTGGTTATAATTAAGTGAGATAATTCTCTGAAAATGGCTAATTATTTGTTTTTATTTCATTATTTTTTTTTTCTCTTTCATAAAAAAAATGTATTTAAAAGAAGCAAGAAAAAAAAAGGAAAAAGAATTATGAATAAAATATACATAACAAAAACAAAAATATAAAACTAAAAGATGATAAAAAGCTTTTATTTTTCTCATTAACTTACAAATAAAGCATCTTACTATGTAAAGTGTAAGGAGTGTCTCTGTTGTTGAATCTCTGAAAAGCATTGATAATAGTAAGTGGTTCGTACTTCAAAAAATGATTCTGACCCAAAACATCTGTCTTTGATGGTTCCATTAAACACAAGAGATTCTCCTGCTTTATAGTCTAAGAATTGTCTTGTAGCATAGAGCTGTAGATCCTCAATTAGGGCTTTATGGTAAAGGTTCGACTAGGATCACTGGCCCCTAAACTCTTTCATAGGTAGGAAGCATCTGTCTTGTGGTAGATGAGTCTGTGCCATAAATACAATTTGATGCTAAGATCTAGGAGCAGAGTGGTGATGGGGATGTATTGGTCGTGGTGGTCATGTGTGGTGGTAGGGGTATTTTACTTAAGAGGACTTCTGTCTCTCCAGTAATTTTTGCTAAAGGGTCTAAGACAAGAGACTAATTTCAGTGCCGTGCTTAGCCACCTAACCATGTCGCAGAATGCATCTTGTGGGCCCCCTATCCCCTAAAAAGGTAAGTTGCCCCCCCTTACATACTGGAGCCTTCCGTTCAAAGACTATATATACATACATATAGAGAGAGACAAAAGAGAGATAGACAGAAAAAGAAATAGATTGATAGATGTATATTTCAAGTGTGATAATGATTTTTTAGTTAATTCAAATAATTAATTTGGTAATTTTTTTATTTACTAGAGATCTGTAAAGCCAAGGAACCTTTCGAGGGCCCCTATGGAGCTTGCGTCCCCCTGGGGTCTGCAAGGATGCTAAGCACGGCCCTGACTAGTTTTTATTTGTTTTAGGTTATTGGAAACTTTAAAGTCATTAAATGCTTGAACTGATTTTTTGAGCAAATATTTTTTTGTGAAAACAAATCTTTAGTCAACAAGGGGTTACTGGAATTATTTGACCCATAACTTTGGTTAAAAGAAGATTCAGTTTCCAAGGAACATTAGTGTTATGATACACTAATGTTTATTTAATATTAGGATCAGTTGGTTTACAATGCTCACTTACAGATAAACACCCTTCAACCAGTGGAAGGATTCAAATTTTTTAAGAACCGGTTCCAAGAAAACAGATCATCGGGACCACGGACTCGTAAGACTTCCGGCTAAGAGAAGGAAATTGACAGAAAACCTGCACTTCACTTAAACAATCAGTCATCTTGACTCGGCTTGTCACTGATAAATGACTAGGTGGAGCGAGAGAGGGTTGTGCGTGTCGTACAAGCACACAACACGTAATTTTTTTTATGTACAGACAACTTAAGAAAGGCAGCCCTTACACATATGTGGCTCGCTCATGTGTAGCTCCTTGTTTGAGTTGGCTGTCTTCTGTCAAGAAGTGGCAACCATATGTGTGTGTGTGTGTGTGTGTGTATATATATATATAGATGTGTGTGTGTGTATATATATATATATATATATAGATAGATGTGTGTGTATGTATATATATATATGTGTGTGTGTGTGTGCATATATGTTATGTTGTGTGAATGATATTTACTTGGTCGAGCATTAACCCAAGTTTGGCACAGGGCCATTTTTATGTTTTCTAATTACCTGGGCTTTTTGCATTCAATGTTGCCCTTCACCTGATCATATATTTCTAGACATGTTTTACTTCATATGTTTTGAACCTAAAGTTTTTATTTTCTTTTACTGTATCATATTGAAAGGAAATAATACATTTCCTTTCTATATCAGATAAAAAAAATTGAATGTTATATCATATTAATTGGCAATTTGATAGAAATTTTGATAATATACAAAATAATAAAGCATTAAGGTCAATTTTTTTTTAAATTGTTGCCTTAACAACTTTGCTTCTTCTCCAGACATTTTGTTTTTGTTCAGTTTAAAAACAAACTCTTGTATTTTCTCTTCTAGTCAAAAACTCTAAAGAATGAATTCCATTGATATTTAATTCTTTTTTTTTTTTCTATCCTTGGCTCTCCATCAATTGTTGGTTGGTTTTTTAAGGCATATTATTAACATCACTGTTTAGGGAATTTTCAACCAGAATCTTTATCTAATTTGCTGTGCTAGATTCTTATTTAGCTTTTAACTTTCTATAATTGGATTCTTAATATTTAAAAACAAAAGATAGAAATAAAACCCACAAAATGACTGATTAGTGATAAGGGAATGTAGAAAGCCAAAACAAGCAGAAGACAGAGATGAAACACTGAATATAATTACTAAGGTAATGTACAATAGTAAAAAATGCCAAAATATTGAGCTCAGAATTATATGTAGACATATTGCCAATTTGTTTTTAAAATCAGATTAAAAAAAAAAAAAAATCAAGATTATATAAAAAATAAAATAAAAATAATAATAGCCCCAAGATTTACAAACAAACAAAATGTATTTACAGTTACCAATTCAAATTAAACAATTGAAAAAAAATCAATTACTTTTAGTTAACAGTTTCCCTCTTACAATGTACGACTTTTTTTCGATTTTTGTCAATTACAATTACATTTTTGCTTTTGGAAGCAGTATCAATTTCCATACTCTAGTCACATTTAGATACAACTCCCAATTCTAAGTAGCACCTCCTAGGCCGTATGAAGGAATACAGAATTAAAATATCCACAATACAAAGTGCCTACCATAAAACCAAGGGTAAAAAAAACCCTGAAAATATTGATAAAGTTTTCCAACTTTTTACAATAAGAAAACTTATTTCTTCTTTGTGATATTTAATACTTTTGAAGAATAAAATAGTTTCCCTGTGAACTTTTAGTTTCATAAAATATTACAAAAGAAAAAAAAAATAGCCCAGAATTATTTTTAATAAAAAAAAAAAAATGAATTTAATTTTACAACCAATAAAAACTAATTTATCAGAGCAGGACACAAATTTCTATTATTTGCAAAAAATCCATTTTAAAGAATCATTCATTTGTTTTTTCTTTCTTTTTGTTGATTTGATAATTATAGTGATGATTTAGATTTGGGAAAATAAATCCTTCAAAAGAAAACTAACTTTTCATAAAATGTCCATTTTTTTTTTTCTTTTAAAAGGACCAACCAAGACAGAAAAATATTTTGGAACGGATGTTTATAATGAAATAAAATTTTCCTAATGCATCATAATTTCATTTCTAACTTTTCCACTTCAAAATTCTTATGAACCTTCTCTCTCATAATTTAAAAAAAAATATTTCTGCCCCCAGAACTTTTTTTTTCAAAGGGGTTTTTCACCCCTCCCCAAATAATTCATCTTTGTTCCCATCAAAATTTATTGAAATTTTAAAAATTTTTTAATGAATATCCTCTCATAATTAAAAAAAAAAATGCCTCACCCCTCAATTTTTTTAATTTTTTTTAAAAGATGCTTTTGACCACCCAATTCATTTTAGGAGATATTTGTTCCCATCAATATTTATTGGAAATTTTTTCCCTCTTTCCTTTCTAATTTTTCCATTTAAATCTTTTTTTAATGAACATCCACACTCCTAGTTAAAAAAATGTCTGCTCCCTTGCCCCACAATTCCCCACCGAGAGGATTTTGACCCCCCCAATTCATCTTTAAAAATATTTGTTGTTCCCATCAAAATTTATTGAAACTTTTTCCCTCCTTCTTAGTGTCTGTTAGCGCTTATGGAGGGTGAACCAGAGATTGATCAGCTCTGCTCGGGTGGGCATGGTGAGGAGAGTATGATATTGTGACACCCGAAACTCTAAGGATCTGCACATCAAAAACATCACTGACACCCTTAAGCGCCCTCAAGCTTATGTTTGAACTTAATTGGAGTTTTTTTTCCTCCTTTCTTTCTAATTTTTTCACTTGAAAATTTTTTCAATGAACCTCCTCTTTTATAATTAAAAAAAAAATTCTGCTCCTTTGCCCCACAATTTTTTCTCTCCCAAAGAGGTTTTTGACCCACCCCATTCATATTTAGAAATATTTGTTGTTCCCATCAAAATTTATTGAAGCTTCCCCCCCCTTCCCTTTTAACTTTTCCACATAAAATTTTTTTTAATGAACCTCCTCTCCCAGAATTAAAAAAACAAAATTTCTTGCTCCCTGACCCCAGTTTTCCAAGAGGATTTTGACTCCGCCAATTCATCTTTAGAAATATTTGTTCCCTTAAAATTTTCATTGAAACATTTTTTTTTTCCTTCCTTAAATTGTTCAAAAATAATTTCACTGAATTTTTCCCCACACAAAATATTCGTAATTTTTTCACTTTTAATTGTTACTTCCTCGCATCTTTATTGCCATTCAAAATATTTTAGCTCCTCTTAGCACTTTGCTAAATGAATTGTTTTTTTCAATTGACCCCCTTTAAGTAACATACACACAAAAATTGGGAAACATTACAGCATTTTAACAAATTATAAGTATTTTAAGTTACTTTTGGATTACCCCCATGTGTGTGTGTATATATATATATATATATATATATATATATACATACACACACATGCACATAAGAATTTGGCCCAAATGATTCTAAAAGAGAACAAAATCATGAGCCATAATTATCGTTGTATCATATTCTATTTTCTCTATATTCTGTTCCCTCAACAACACTTTTCCATATATATTTTATATTTACTTGGTCGAGCACAAACCAAAGTTAGGCTCAAGGCCATTTTTATGTTCCCTGGGCTTTTTCTAATCAGTATGATCAGAAAGAAATGGATGAGTCAATAAAGGTTTTGGTTATTTAGTTGTTGTTCCTTCCAAATAAAAGTTAATATTTTTCTTAAAAAAACTTTTTGATCAAAAAAGAAATTTCTCTTAGATTCTTAGTTGTTACAAATTCAGCAAAAGATCCCCACCCTTTTTTTTATAACTTTATCTTGAGTTAAAAATCACCTCAAACTCAACTTTAGAATATTGACCCTCCTTTACAACATTTCTTTTCTTATTGTTTATTTTAAAAAAATTAAATTTTTTTTTTTTTTTTTTCTTCTTTTTAAGCCTTTCAAAATTTATTTTGTCTTACACATTTTTATATTTGTTCGTCCCTCAAATTTGAGGATGACCAATTTTCCTGATTTTAATTGGCAGAGTTCATAAATGACTGATGAGGCCAATATAGGAGAGAAAGCCTCTACCACCGGTAGGACAAAAATGGGTAGCGGCTAAGAATTGTTCTTGGTCTCTCTATCTTTTCTCATTTGTCTCATGATCTCTGCCTGCCCTGATTCGCTGTTCTTCTGCTCCAAGTTCCCCCATCGTAACAGCATGGCGCCAGGAAAGGCGATCTGTGGCAAGCGTCTCCCAGAACTGTGTTTATAGAGAGTTCCCTTAGAGAGAGAGTTTTAAATAATATGCATTTGGCAAGAGTTTTTGATAATCAAACCAAAAATGGAAAAGTTTCAAATTAAATTAATATTAAAAATGGATGATAAAATAATACATTAGATTATCTTAAAAAGAAGTTTCATTTCATTAAGATAACCCCTTTTTCTTTTGAGTTAGGAAAGAATTTTCCTTGTAAGAAAAATTACAAAATATTTTACATTCATAAAGAAGAAAATGGTGGAAAGGAGACATACCAAGGATGCAGACAATTTTTGATGATGCGATTTCTTTTTAGATTATTTTAAAAATAATAAATCATGATTGATTTTTATGTTGAAAGCCTAAAAATTGTTTTTAAAAAATTAGTTGAAGATCTTACAAGATAGTTATGACTGGAGATGGATCTAAGTCAGATTTAATAACAGTTGAGTGTTGGTTGCACAGTGTTGGTTTGTCAGCTTGAAGGAAGAAATGTTTAAAAAAACCCTTGAAAACATCAAATACAACTCAATAAAGAATCAACTGATTAAGCAATCTTCATTGTTGGACAAGGTTTGGGGAGAAGAAAAATATTGTAAAAGAACAGAAAAGGATTTGAAGGAAGAAGAGAGAGAATAAGGAGAGGAAAGAGAAAAAAAGAGTAGAAATTAAAAGAGAGAAAAAAAAAATGATAAAAGAAAAAATGATAAAAGAAAAAAACAAAAAAACGAAGAAAAGCAGAGAAGGAAAAGCAAAAAGAAAAGGACAAAATAAAAGGAGAGAAAAATGTTTTTTTTTTTTACAATAAAGAAAAAAAAAGAAAGAAAGAAGGTACTTTTGAGAGAAACATTTTACATGTCTAAATAAATTCAACAAAATCATCTTTTTTTTTAAGTAATTTTTTTTTTTTTTTTTTTTTAAAAGCAGAAATATAAACTTAACTTTTGAATTAAGAAAAAAAAGTTAACAAAGGGGGATACAAAACTAAAATCATTTTTTTTTTTTTATTCTTTTTTTATTTCATTAAATTTCGAAAGTGGAATAAAAATTTTATTTTCTTTTTATATAAAAGAAAATTAGGATTTTTAACAGTTCTGCGCCCCCCCCCCGAAAAAAAAATGCTTTTAACAACATTTCATTTTCAAATCACAATTTTATCAAAATGTGATAAGTTCCAATCTTTAAATATTAAAATAGCCACAATCAATAAAATTAGAGCAGCAAGAAAAGTTTTTATTGATCAATTAAATCAATAAATAAAGAATTAGACTTTTTTTTATTTGTCAACAAGAACAAATTTTTTTCTTCTTATACTGCCCCCCCCATCTTTTTTATTACTAAGCATAATTTATTATTTATCAACCCTGCTTCTTGGGAAAGGAATGACAACGGAAGATAACGTTTTGCTTGCATTTTATGCTATATCGACCTTTTTAGGTCATTTAATAGAAAACTATTTTTTTTAAATAAATGTTAATTTTTATCCACACAATGAATCAATCCATAGTTGGAGGGATGGGTGGATTCATGTTTTCCAAGAGTGTTAGTCCAGTTATTAATGCAAATGGAACAACTAGGGTTCAAACTTGCGTATAAGCATTCTGAAGTCAGACTGGCTCCCCAGTGTCCCAAGTGGACTTCCTCGGGATAAAAATTGATTTAGTGTTTATTTGTAGGTTGGTTTGGTAGTTTTGCTTTTAAACGGCACATCAACTTCTTTGGTTATTCAGTACCTAAAGTGTTGTTTCGGGATTGGTTTGTGTGGATGGTTGTTATTTAGGGTGTTTATCAGGGGGTTACTTGAAATGAGCTATATTTTTATTTTTGTTTTATTTTTGGGGGTGGATGTTTTATTTTTTAGGTTTTCTAGTATAGGCCGATTGCTTTTAGAAAGTTTAGAATTTGTTGTATTTCTACATTGTTTTAAAGAGTTCTTTTTGGTTTGGTATTTTTAGTTTGATAGTTTATCGTTCAATAAATGTAGATTTTGTTACTTGCCTGGGAATAAATAATAATGAATGTAAAGAGACAATTCAATGGTTTCTGTAATTTAAGAAATCTCCTCTTTCTAATTGCACTAGCAGAAAATCTGGGCATTGTCATAAAGGGAGATAATATATATACTTGGTGAGCAGCACCAAGTTTGGCACAAGGCCATTTTCAAGGTGAATACAATGGTTTTTAACTGTGATTTGAACTTTTGTACTACAATTCTAGAGCCCTAGTTTTTACCAATGCTCCAACTTTACTGTTGAAAAGATATATCTACTTGGTCGAGCACCAACTAAAGTTTGGCACAGGGCCATTTTTAAGGTGAATGTAGTGGTTTTTTGGAGTGGGATTTAAAAATTTAAACTTTAAAACTTTGAACCCCGATTTATCAAAATTGCCAAGTATTCACTCAGAGTTGTTATATTAGAGGAACATATTAAAGACAAAATATCGGTGCGTCTTCTTTTGCCTTATGTTGTCAGGGCCGATATATCGGCCTCTTAGGGTCCAAAGGATAAAAAAGAAAAACAAAGAACAAGAAAGAACAAAGGTTGAAAAAAAAAAAAAAAGTTCATGAAAGAAGATGAGGAGGATGTCATTAGGTGCTAGATATTGAAAAGAGTTAAGTAGGAAGAGGTTAATATGAAAGAGAGAGGGTCATATGAAAGAGAGAGGGTCATATGAAAGAGAGAGGGTCATATGAAAGAGAGAGGTTTGGGGATTGAGGAGAAGGTGAAGGAAGAAGAAGAAGAATGCAATCAGTAAAGTCCATAGAATAACATCAATATGTTTCCTCCTTCAAAGTTGAGAAACATAAATGATGGTCCGCAGAATTCCAGGAACTTAATTCTTCATTATAAAAGAGGCACCTTTAAAATCTAGGGCTTGATTAGTGAAGAGGTATGAGAGGGAAGCCATATTTGGTCAAGGGAAGTTCATAATTCATTGTCGTTTTTATTTTTGCATTTTTAAAAAAATTCAGAGCTTAATCCAAAAGATAATGTTGTTTTTCTTGAACATTTTAGGGTAACAATATAATCATCAACTTTTGTTTTTCATTTTCCTTTTTTTCAGAAAAAAAAAACTCTTTTGTAAAATATTTTAAGAAAAAAAAAGGGGTATAACAAAACCAGTTTTTAAGAAATAATTCCCTTCTCCTCCTGGCCAGTTTTCTTTATTCAAACAGGTTTTAATAAAGGCTTATTTCCCAAATCATATCAAGTGTTTGTGCATGTAACCAAGAAAGAAGGGAAGAGTGTGGTTTACCTGGTAGTCACTATTTACTTGCAAAACCGATGAAGATACAATCTTAAAATTTTCAGTAATCATTTGCAATATACAGGGAGGTCCAAGTATTGACACACTTCCACAAAAATCACAATATTTAAACCAGTTTTTGCCGTAGACACCTGTACACTTGTATTCACATCCTTACTGGATGACATGAATGAACTGATGCAGGAGGCACAAAGAGTTGTGATGGTGATGGGATTTCGTACCGAAGAGGGCCAACAGAGATATCAGTTTTTAACGCTATTCCTCTGGATGCCCACCCTCCCCAGTTTACCAGACATTAATCCCTCCGGACTTTTTTGTATGGGGCGTAGGAGAACGGGACACTAAAAGGTCGCCTCACAACAACAAGGAGTCCCTCATCACCTCCATCATGGAAGCATTCAACAAGATGTCAAGGGAGGATGTAATTCATGCCTGCACTCGTGTTTGAGGCCGACTACAGGAGGTTGTAGAGGCTAGAGGAGATTTCATCCGTTAAATATGTAATTTTTATAGTAATAAAGAAGTTCTGAAAGTTTTATTTGTTTTTATCTTTCCATCACTGAGATATAAATATTTACTTTTTGTTTTTCAAAAGGTTGTGAATACCTGGACCACCCTGTATATAGGATGTACCTAATTCCCATATTAATTGCAAGCAGGCTATTGAGAAGTGGAAAAGATCTCATTTCCTTGCTTTGCAGGAAATCAGTGACTTGATCACTAATTTCGTTTGTTTGTTTGTTTTGTTTGTTTTTATTCTTTGAAATTCTATAAATCAGTGACTTGATCACTAATTTCGTTTGTTTGTTTGTTTTGTTTGTTTTTATTCTTTGAAATTCTATAAATCCAAGTTGGCTTGGATTTTTTTTTTTTAATTTTAAATCCAAATTGTTTTTTTTTTCTCTTATCAACAAAAACGTTTTTTTGGCAGGGGAAGAAAAACTCTTTCCTAAAAGTTTTGTCCTACCTTATTGAATTAGTTTTCAAGTCAACTTAACTGGAATCAAGCTTTTTCTTTTTTTATTTATAGAATGTTCTGGATGAACATTTAAACATAGAAAGAGAAAAAGACCTTTGAAATTTGGTCATTAACACTGGGGGAAGGGAAATTTACGTGCATGGGAATTAAGATTAGAAGATTTGAAATTTCATTCAAATATTTGGAAAAAAAAAGTAGGCAAAATAACAACTAAATGGATAAGTTGTTTTTCAGCCATGTTGATTCTATGGGCCATCTTGTTGGCATTGGTAAGAAAGTCTGCCATCTTTCTAAAAGAAAGGAATTGGGAAGAGAGGGAAATGGTCAGCACCAACTGGCCACAAATGAAAAATCTTTAAACATTAATTGATCTTCAGATGTCAAAGGTCGATTGTCTTTAGAAGGGGTTAATACAGCTTTTTCAGAAGTAAATTCCTCATCAAAATTGCTGACATCTTCAAGATGTTTCTGAAAATAAGAAAAAGAAATAAGAATCTTTGGTTAAAACATAAATTTTAAAAATATATTATAATTATTAATCAATAAGACAATGTCTAAGTATTAATGAAGGATATTATTTCCCACAAGCCACAAAATATCCATTAAGGAGACTGGAAAAGCAAGACATTATTTCATAAATAAGATATACAAATAAATTGGCAATTCATTGAGGTTGTTATTATTATTAGTAGTAGAAAATAAATTGTATTCTTACCACAGTTGGAGTAAATGGAGGTTTAACCTTTTTCATAAGAAGGTCATCCCAATTCACTGTCTGAAAAACAAGCAAAATCAACCAGATTTGAAAACAATCCAAAAGATTAATTACAGAAAGAAATTTGTTGAAAATGGGCAGAGAATGATGACAATATTTGTTTTTATAGATTCTATCAGAGGATCAGTTACTATTAATTAAACCCTAAGAGGCTAATATATCAGCCCTGACAACATAAGGCAAAAGAAGACACACCAATATTTTGGCTTTAATATGCTTTTCTAATATAACAACTCCTAGTAGTGACTACTTGGTAATTTTGATAAGTCAGGGTTCAAAGGTTAAGTTAATTCATTTCATACAAAAGGTATTTGTCTAAATGTTGATATTTAAAAAAAATTTAAATTATTCACATAACTATGGGTTGGTTATAAATGTCCAATTATCATAGTTAAAATGTCTCTTGAATAGATAAACCAAAGAAGAAAAAGAAAAAAAAAAGATTTAAAGCAACAATTCAAAAGATATTTATTAAAACTTACTCTGAAGAAGCCTTGCCTTTTAACATCCTCAGCATCTCTCTCACTTGACCCAAGACGTCTTTCTGGATTTCTTCGTAGTAACTAAAATATTAATCATAATAAATATTGAAATAAACAACATAATTTGACAGTGATTTTTTTTTTTTTTCATTTAATTGATAAATAATTGCAAAAAATATTGTTTATTTGCTTTAGTGACATATTAACACTTTTAGGGCAGCCAAAGTGAAGCATAGTAAAAGCTTGGGCTTTGGAATTGTATTGCACGCATTCAAAGCCTAGTCAAAACCATTGATACTACCCTAAGTTGCCACTGGCAGATGGGGCTCATTAAATTGGGAGAGTAACTCATCTAGGTGAATGGCAACATTAATTACAAAAGCCCTGAGATATAATGGGCATGTAAAAATGGGTTTGTGCTTGACCAAGTAAATTTACTATCAACACTTTTAAGTAATCTTATGCTAAATACTTTTGTTATAATTTTAAAGCATAAATCTCACAGCAAGTATCAATGGCTGTTTTGTGGAGAAACAACTGAAATGATTTTCAAATAATTAGGTATTGATGGATTTATAAAAAAAAGACCAGCTTTAACAATACAGTGGATACGGTATTATGACTAGGGCTGTGATGAGAATATTCTTTTTAAAATAGGCTTTATATTCTCTTGATATGTTGGAAATATTCTTCAAGCATATACTTAAGAATATGCTTTTATTTCTCGGGAATATTTGTGCTTCTTTTTTAAGAATATGCTTTTTGTTCCAAGAATATTCCTTCTTTTTTTTAAGAATATGCTTTTTGTTAAAATAATGTTATGTATGCAAATTATATGCCTAGATAAAAAGAATATTCTTGTCACAGCTTTAATTATGACATAATAGTGGAGGTGTCTTACAAAGCCTTCAGCAAAATTTGTAGGTTTCTTGTGATATATAAGAGGTGTGTAATCAATTTCTAAACAGAGGGAGATAAAACGTTCTCAGAGTTTAAGCACTTAAAGAACACCAAAGGGTTCATCAGCCAAAAGCTTGTGAAAGTAACAATTATAATGCTGAGAACAACAGTCTGAAAAATAAGTGTAAAAATTGTCAAGCATCATCTCAAGGATTTAAAAAGGCCAGTATCTGGTTTTTTATTTGGCTATAGTTTTCTTTCTAGATTTTTTGTTGATTAAAAAAAAAAATTCTCTACATTGAATGACCTAAAAAGTTTGATATGTCATAAAACAAAACAATTATAAAACAAACAACTTGGTTCTTTGATTTAATGTTAATATGCATGGAAAATCAACACAACCCCATACTTTTTTTTCTTTCTTTACTTAACACATTTCGATAAACACAAGACATAAATACATTTTTCAAGAAATATTAACTTCTGAAATCATATGTTTGAATCTTATATGCTCAAAAGTCCAACAAAAGACCTATCCCACTTCAACTTACTCTTCTCATAATGGCTATGGACTCTGTTGATAAAAATTTGGGGTATCTCACTTCTTCATTCACAATACTGTCAAATACTTCTTCTTCGTCATCTCCTGGGAATGGTGACTAGAATAAAAAATAAACAAAGAAAAAAATAAAATGATAAAGATAAAAAAAGAATTTTTTTTTCCTTCATAGAATAAACTACAAATAATGCTTTAGAAGATATTCTTTTCTAATTTACACACATTTTTCTATTGTTTTTTAAATTCAGGAAGATGTTTATTTAAAATCAATTGACAAATGGAAACCTTTTAAGTAAATAGAAATTATAATTTTTCTCTTGATCTTAGCTTGGATTAGGATTTGGCTAATGACAAGTATAACTTGACCAAGTGAAGAGGCTTTATATACAATTCAAACACATTCATATAGAAGAAATATTTGATTTTTTCATTAATATTAATGATTTGACATGAAATTATAAAACTCTGACAAATAACATCAGAAGAAGGCTGTAGGTTTATTGAATGAGGCATTGTTTTTAACAATAAGAAAGAAAAAAAGAGTAATTTAAAAATTATCAAGAATAATAAATAAATATCAGTCTGCTAAACTAAACCCAAGAATTAAAAAAAAATCTTTATCTAAAATTAATGAAAGAAGTTACTTGCACAGATTTACAAGGTTCCCATAAAAAATAATGATTTTATTTTCTTATAAAATAAATCCAAATCAAACCATTGACATGCTTTGTACAGCAAGAAGACCAAACATTAAATTCAATTAATATGCAAACAAAATTAAAAGTATATTTCATCAACAAAATATTCAAAGTTAAGGAGGAGGAAGAGGAGGATAGAGAGAAAAGATAAAAAACTCAACTGAAAAAAAAAACAAAAAAAACACTTGCAAATTTAACAAAAATTTCCAGAAAACAAAAGAAGTTTTTAACGTTTGAAGGGCAAATATTTCTCTCTCTTTCTTTAGTTTAAATTGAAGTCTTATTTTTATCTGACAAAGGAAGTATCACAAATGGTTCAGCAAACAACAATTATTCACCAACCACCATTTCAGCTCGTATCATTCATTTCATTATAATATCCAATTTTCAACCCAAAGGGCCAATATATCAGCCTTAGTGACGTAAGGCAAAAAAAAAAGACACTGATACTTTTCGTCCCTATGGTCCTCTAATAGAATGGCTAGTTAGTAATTTTGTTAATCAGGGTCCAAAAATAAGGTCGAAATATCGCTGACAGTGTGTTGGGTGTGTGTTTTTTTTGCCTTGGGTTGCCATGGCCAATATACCAGCTGTTTACAGTTTAAAGGGTTATAGTTTCCTTGAAGGATGACAAACTTTGTCAGCTTCAATGGCCTTATTGAAATGTGCTATTAATATTTATTTAATTATTTTATTTATTTATTTTACAATGGCCAATAGTTCTTAATAGGGTTAAACTGCTTGCAGTAAACTTACACTACTCAACCTTTCTTTGTTGGTGGGTATGTTCACTAAAGATGAGGTAAAGAGAATTATTAGCATTATCTAAAGCCAAAAACTATTATCATCTTTTCCTTGGCATCAGACTAATCAGTATAAATGGAAACAAAAGTTGGTGTAAATTTAATAACTACATTTAAAATATAACCAAGAAAGAATAATGGGTTTTAGGACTTCCCCAAATTAAATGTACTAGCATTGCATTTATGAGGTATTTCTAGATAAGAAGATAAATTGGTGTATGACTTGTGTGTGTGTGTGTGTGTGTGTGTGAGTAAAAGGATTACTAAGGTCACTGGGTTTTTTTGTAACCTTTAGTGAAAAGGATTACATATCTAAATGGTAATACTTATAGATCATCAATTTCAAACACTCACAATATGTATGTATATAAGAAAGACCCATAGTTTATTTTTACAGACTTGAGTTAATTCTTTGAATAATATTATTGTAAGTAGAGGAAAGATGTTTTTTTTTTAAACAAAATTTCACTGCAAAAACTTTTGGGAATAAACAAAATGGTTTCAATTCAAATCAAATCATCCAAATTTGAGGCGATGGGGGGAGGAGAGAGATAGAGAGAGAGAGATTATTCACTAAGAAAAGGCTATTCAATATGTGCTTTTTTTATTTAAATTATTTCTTTCAGATTTTCTGGAGAGTACATCAGTACCCCCCCAAAAAAAATATTGTGTGTAAATAATAAAGATCAGCAGAATTAGTAAGAATAATACTAGAATAATCAAAATTATATTTTTCAGAATTTTTTTTCAAATAAACTTTAAAATTTAACCTTTTTCATTAATAATTTTTTTTAAAACTAATAAATATTTTGGTCGTCAGGTGTTTTTCTCTGTATCAAGTTTTTTTATTCTAAAGAAGATGTACTTTTTTTTTTTTACTTTTTAATGCAATATTTTTCTTTTTTCTTTTTAAATATTTTTTTTTTTTTCAAATGCTTTTTTTATGTTTTGATATTCTTTTGTCAGTGTGTTTTGGTAAGAATAACTTTGCTATCAATGTTGATATATTGGATCTGAAACCTTCTCTTATTAATAGATTTCTCTTAAAAAAAAAATTTTAAATGATAAAGAGAAAGTTTTGATTACTATACTTTTATTTTAGGTGATTGAAAGAGAGTGGGGTTTATATAGACATGGATAGATATAACTTATATTGAAGGGTTGAAAAAGATTGAATTGGTAAGAGTGTTGGGCAAGATAACATTTATTAGTTAAAAATAAAGTTTATAACTTATTTTAGGAGATTTAAAGAGAGAAGTTGGTATGAACAAGGATAAGAAATTTTTTTAAAACAGATTTTCACCAATCATGTCCAAAGCTATACAATTCAAAAAAAAATTTTTTTCTTTCTTTTTTTTTTACCTAGTTGGAGTAAAGGATTCACAAAAAAATAAAATAAAACAACAAACACTGGCAATCCAAAAAAAAAAAAATAAAACTATTTTTGTTTGTTTATCTACAGACCTTATTGATGTTCAATCTGAGATTTTTGACATTTTTCAATACTACTTTATTTTGGGACAGTGTCACACCATTAACATTGTCTTTTAGATGAGTATTTTGTTCATTTTGTGAATGTTCTGATAAATGGAGGTTATTATCACAAGAAGAGTTTACATGAATGGATTCTACCACTGGAATAGTTGAAGAGATTGACAAACGAGATGAATTAGATTTTACAATAGGATTAATAAGAGAAGATTTGAGTGGTGAAGCTGAAGAAGATATGGGCACATTAGAATTGGGCGTGGCTGACAGACGTGCCTTCCGTCGAGCCCTTGCTCTTGTTGGCACTTTAGAGAATTTAGGGGCCTCGATATGTTTGTCAGGAATGGCAGATATAGGGCGCACAGGCTGTAATGGTGCAGGTGTCGATACGGGTTGTGGCTGCACTGAAAGTGGAGGCAAGGAAGCTTTACGTTTGAGGATTGCTCTAAAAATGGCCGCCTCATTCCTGTGCACAGGAGGCTGAAATTACAAATTTCTTTACATAAACGAATTTGATGAAATTTAAGGTGAAATATCTTAATATACCCAAACCAACATTTGGTGGGGAGAAAGAAAGAGCAGACACTTATCTATTATTATCATTATTATTATTATATTAAAGCTGAGTGAATCATTGTTATTTTCCCTATTTAATGTTTTCCCACTAATTAAACATGAAAATTGTTGTTAGTTTTCAATTTGATATATGGAAGAAAAAATATCCAGTTTAAATATTTGGTTTTTATTTGTTTTAGGCAATTAACAACAAACAACATCTTTTTATACAAATATGTTGATTTTATACACATCTTCATATTCCATCTTTTGTTTATAGTCAATCCTTTCTTTTTTTTTTTCATTTAACAGGTGTGAGTATTAAAAGATGTATACAATGACCAGATGTTAAAAGAATTAAATTCATGAATGTGGATGTTTAACAATTTAAATGGTTTTATAAACAAGATTTTCAACCCATTGTAATGAAATTCAATGTAAGTTTTCTTTTCTAAGAAAAGAAGTTAAGACTTCATTTTTAAACCAGAAAATCATTTGCTAATAAAAATTTAAAATTTTTTATAAAAGGTCATCACAAAATATTCAAAAGTGATGCAACCGAACAAGCAAGATATAACTTACCCAATTTTACCTCTACCAATTTCTCAAATGCTTGATATGTATTTTAACCCTTTCAACCCTAAAGGGCTGATATATCGACCTAAAAAACCTAAATCAAAAATGGACACACCAAAATCTCGACCCTAATATGGTCCTTTGATAGAACTCTGAGTGACTGCTTGTTAATTTGGTTAAGTCAGCGTCCAAAGATTAAGGCTGAAATATTGGTGTTAGTGTGTCTTCTTTTGCCTTAAATCACCAGGGCCGATATATTGATTTTAGGGTTTAAAGGGTTAAAGGTTTTTTTTTTAATAACTTTATAAAACCTGAGGAAGACCAATTAAGATTGATTGATTGATTTGGGGTTTAACGGCATACTAACCACTTTGGAGTCATTTATGGTATTCGGTCTATCTTTAATTCTGTTCTATGTTTCTATTTCACGGTTGATTTAGTAGTTATTCATTTGTTGGTTATTTTTAAAAATTCCTTAGGAATCAAAATTGAACATTTTGTTGATGAATTTTGCCTTTCACCTAAATAAGTTGCTCTTCTTGATGGGCCTAATCAGCCTGGAATTGTTTTATTTTTATTTTTTTTTGGGGGGAGGGGTATTGTTGTCTTTACATCTAGAAAAATTACTCCCAAAAATTAATGTGCCACATCTATTCAAAGCAAATTAAATCAGCTGAGATTTGAACCCATGTAACATTATTCTAAAGCCTAACCAATTAACTACCCACCCCACTGTTTTTTGTATTTAAATTATGCATCCAATTCTTCAATAAAGGTATTAAATAGGAGAGAGAAACAGAATAGAAGCAGATTCCTCTCTTTGTGAAGAACATTAGTTTTATGACAGGTGGATAATGCAAGGTCAAAATCAGGTGATAAAAATGGCTATTTAAGAAGTCAATGTATTCACGAAGAATAAATGTTTCTTAAGTTTTTAAAAATTATTTTAATATAAAGAATGTAAAGGTTTAAAGTTTTCAAGGCGGTATGATGCGTTGTTTATAGGGTTTGCTAATATTTCGGAATCAAAGTTCTTATGCACAAGAATCCAAGAACCATTACAGACAGGCACGGAGATAGAGCCGCTGGTTTGAAATGAAATTTTGATCCCAAAATATTACCAAACATTATAAACAACGCATCATACTGCCTTTAAAAGCTTATATCTTTACATTAATAAGCATATGATGCTTCAGAAAAACTATAATATATTATTACAAAAAATAATATTCATAAAAGTTTGGAATAAAATCTTGGTTTGATTTGCAGGAGAAAAAAAAAGCTATCCCCCCCTCCCTGACCAAATCACAGAAAAAAACTCAAATCATGCAAAAAGTGCAAAACTTCTTACCTCTCCTACCAACATTTCATAGATGAGGACTCCAAGGCCCCACCAGTCAACACATCGTGTGTAGGAAGTTTCTGTCAAAACCTCTGGCGCCAAAAATTCTGGGGTACCACAAAATGTAGTCGTCCTATCTCCAAAGCCCATTCCTTCTTTACATAAACCAAAATCTGCAATCTTTAAGTAACCTTCCCTATCTAATAAGAGGTTGTCCAATTTTAGATCTCTAGAATAAACAAAGAAATAAAATTTCAAATCAATTAAAAATGGATGTATTTAGAAAAGAAATAAAAAGATCTGCAATTTTAATAATACACTTACAATCTATATTTTCTAAATCAAATGAATCCATTAAATTCTTATGTGTGTGTCTTATTGTTTGTTTGGTGTTTAACAGCATATCAACCTTTCTAGGTCTTTTATTGCTGAGAAAAATTACTTTTGATCAACATTAAAAAAACTGTGTGTATAAAAATAATCACATAACTTTAATGTCCAAAGTTTAAGTATATATGAATGAACATAAAGACAATTTAGAAAAAAATAATTCAAATCAACGAATTGAAAACTAAAACAAAAAGATTTTCCTTAGGTTTTAAATAACACTTAAATTTTTACACAGTGTGTGTGTGTGTGTGTGTCCGTGTGTGTAGATCTGTAAAGCTTGAATATTTTCAAACTCAATTTTAAGTCAATAAATTTATAAATGGACAGAACATTTCTGATTAAAAGTGCACTTCTTTTTTTACAAGGTGAGAGAAAGGGTAAGAATGAAAGAGAAAAAAAGGAGAGAAAGAGGGAGAGAGGAGAAAGAAAGATGGAGAGTGGAAAAAGAAAGAGGGAGAGGAAAAAGAAAGGGAGAGAGGAGAAAGAAAGAGGGAGAGAGGAGAAAGAAAGAGGGAGAGGAAAAAGAAAGAGGGGGAGAGGAAAAAGAAGGAGGGGGAGAGGAAAAAGAAGGAGGGGGAGAGGAAAAAGAAAGAGGGAGAGAGGAAAAAGAAAGGGGGAGAGAGAGGGAGGGAGTGAAAGAGAAATGTTATTCTTACCTATATACTATGTTATGCTCATGGAGATATTGCAGACCAAGCACGACACAGGCCGCATAGAACACTGTCCGCGATTCAGTGAATACGTCACTGTGGATATGCATCATCAGATCACCTCCACAAGCATACTCCATTACAAATACAACATGTTGCTGAAATTAAAACATAATAACAATATCAAATTAGTTTTATTCAATTTGTAATTAGTCTAGTTTGTAATTTAAACAGCATTTTCTTTTTAATGACATGTTTAATGTTAGTTGTTCAGGGTGTAACAGACAGATTACGACACCACATCTACGACATGTCCTGTACAAACAGGAAGTATCAGTTGGGTTTACGACTCGCCTCGTTCTGGGACAGAGGCTTAACGGCCAAGTTTGAACTGGTAGACAACACCAGTTAATTCAAGACCTCTCTACAACAAACACAACAGAACTTACTACTACATTCTGATAGCAACTACTGATTCAATTACAGATACTACTTCAAGTACACACAAACAACTTTCACTCTCTATCATGTTCCTACACTGAAGACTCCGTTCCTACCTATTGGTTCTGCTACAAGGGTATTTGTTTATTTTAGCCTTTTTCTTTCATTTAATAAGATTAGGCGTTGATTCCATGGAATGGAGAGCTCCTAAATAACACAATACTTAATGCTGTTGATAAAAAAAGGGGGGGAGGTCTTTTTTTTTTTTTAAGTAGACAGTAAAGTATCATTTTCAGAGCTCAGATGTTTGTGTCAAGAGTTATTTCCCTTCTTCATTGCTACTTTCAAAATGATCATCAATGCCTCTAATGTTGTGGTTATGATATGAACATCCCTTCTATCCAGCATAGTTTGGTTCGTTTGTTTGGTTTGCTTGGGTTTAACGACCTTTCAAACTTTTTTGGTTATTTAAGGTCACAAAGGTTTTAGAGAGAATTTTGTTTGTTTATTGGTTAAACATTTTTTTTGTTTTGGCTTATTCTAACCAGCATAGTTTGGTTGGTTTGTAAGGTTTGTTTGGATTTAATGACCTATCAACTTTTTATGATTATTTAAGGTCACACAGGTTTCAGAGAAAATCTTGTTTATTGGTTCAATTTTTTTTTTTTTTTTATAATATGTTTTAAGTCAATTGTTGTAGTTTCTCTTTTTTTTTTAAATGTGAATTTCGGCTCTGTTTTTTGTTTTTTTTGTAAGGTATACGGTTTGGTTTATTATATTTTATTAAGCAGTTTATTTTTTTTTAGGAAGGATATTATTTCTGTAGGATCTATTTCATTGAGATTTAGACAAGTTTTTTACTTTTGGGAATTAATTTTATCTGAAAGTAATAATATTCTTTTTTATTTTATATTATTTCTTCTTATTATTATTAATGATTTCAGTGGTTATTGGATACCGTAACCTTCTTGTTTCACTAAGCTCAACAAGTAGATATAAATTGATGAATGTGTTTTTTATTTCCAAACTGATCACACCTTTTTTCAAAGACCTTAAATTAGAATCAGCAAACGAAGTGGAATCTTTGAATTTTTCTTTGATTCTCTTTCGATTCTAAAATAGAAAATTCATCAAATTTTCAAGTAATGGGAAGGAGGGGGATTGAAAAAGAAAAAAGGAAGGAAGAAAGGAAGATAGAAAGCAAGCAGTTAATCAGGAAAGCAAGCAAGCAAGAAAGAATGAAAGAATAAACTAATCTCATTTTTCTTGATGTTCAATGGAATAATGAAAAAATTCAAATAAATTTCTTTTTTTTCTGTTTCTTTTCTCCCCAAAATTCTAGAAACTTCTTTGATTCTTTATTAATTTCATTCAATTTAATTCTTTTTATTTTTTTGTTAAGTGAATTCTGTTAAAATCTGTGAAGCCAACTACAAACAACTGAATGGGTTTCCTTTAAAGTTGACCGACTCCAATCTCTCTGTTTATAGCAGTGCTTCCCAACCTTTTTTTACTCGTGGACCCCCTTTTACCTTTTATTTTTTACTAATATAAATTTTGAGGTTTTTTAAAGACAAAGAAATAATATTTAACTAGAAGTATTTCCTGAGCCCTGGGGACTGAACGAAGCTTATTATATCTGAAAGCAGTAAATGTTTTTTTCTACTAAATTTGTTTTAATAATTTTTATATTGAATTCATTTTAATGATTTTTTTAATTGAATTTGTTTATAAAGCTTTTCTCTACTAAATTGATTTCTAATGCTTTTTTATAATAAATTGATTTCTAATCCATTTTTTATACTGAATTGATTTCTAATGCTTTTTTTTATACTAAATTCATTTCTAATCCTTTTTTTATACTAAATTGATTTCTAATGCTTTTTTATACCAAATTCATTTCTAATCCTTTTTTTATACTAAATTGATTTCTAATGCTTTTTTATACCAAATTCATTTCTAATGCTTTTTTTATACCAAATTCATTTCTAAAACATTTATCTAGAGTGCGAAAGGAAGCGTAATATATAGAAAGCTATAACTGCACAAATGCAAATTTTACTCATATGAATCTTTTTTTTAGTAAATTATAGCTCTTCTGAAGCATCATATAATATAGATGGGGCGGTCGCCGTGGCTAAGTGGATAGCCAATCGGACTTCGGAACTGGGTTCGATTCCAAGTTGTTCCGTCTACGTTCACCCTTGGGAAAGGTATGAAGCCAAATCTTACCTCGAGCTATGGGTTAAATAGTGCAAGACCTCAACTGCGGATGTGGCGGATGATGTCTACAATGACACAACGGCACTGAAGGCAGTTGAAGGCTGCAACGGAGGATGGCCTCCTGTCGTCGTGGTGCACTCTATGCCATTGAAACTAGGTCCTCCTCTGCCAAGGGGCCGTGTGGTAACTGCAGGTGCATCAGTCTCCCCACGTTAAAAACATAACGCACAGGCGTCTTCCCGAAAGGGTCCATAGGGACCAGAACGGAGGACAGTCATACTCGAACACGAGTGACCGCCGATGATGACCCTAGGGGGTAACTCTACTTAAGTACGTTATACCCACCGGTCGGTTGGTGTGAGGGAGGGGATAGGAGATGGGGAGGTCCTTCAGTTCAAATACGCAATGCAATCGACTGATCATGTCACCATATGCCGACCAGCCTGGTACGGTACCTGATATTCCTAAGTGGTCACCCAACTTAGTACTGAACAGGCTTTACGTTGCGTTGGTTGAGGCTGACTTGTTCTTGTTTTTTTTTTTTCTTTTTTGTTTTTGCTTCTTTTTTTGTTTGCTTTATTAATTGATTAATTGCTGGTTTTTTGTTTAGGAATTAACTTTGTTATTCGGACTTTTTTCCTCATCTTAGTAGGTTTTTGATGTTTTTACACTACGTTTCAGCCAAAAACACGAAAAATTGCAAGTGTTAAAAATGGAGGAATTAACTTTATTATTCGGACTTTTGTCCTCATCTTAGTAGGTTTTTCCTGTTTCTACACTACGTTTCGGCCAAAAACACGATAAATTGCAAGTGTTAAAAATGGAGGAATTAACTTTATTATTCGGACTTTTGTCCTAATAATAAAGGACACGACTTGACAGGCATCGGGTGGGAAACCGGTATCTGCAAGGGGATTTGACTACGCTTTTTTGTTGTTGTTTTTGTTGTTTCTGCTGCTGTTGTTTTGTTGTTGTTGTTGTTGTTGTTATTGTTGCTGCTGTTGTTTTGTTGATATTGATGTAGCTGTTTTGTTGTTGTTATTGTTGTTGTTGTTAAAATAAAATAAAAACTTAACACGAGAGAGAAAAGAACCTTAAAGAATGATGAAAACAAAACGTAACATAAAAACAATGCAAACGGATAAAATCTAATTCTAAATAAATGAAATATCAACACAAAATTGGCAAAAGAAAAAAGTAGCAAAGAAACATCAATTTGAAAAAATAATTGTATTAATATAAAAAGAAAATTGCAAGGAACCAAACAATAGCAGAAAATTCTAAAGAAAGAACACCAAACTAAAAAAAAAAAACTACATAGATTGGTTTTGAGGAATCAGAGAAATTACAGAAAAAAACGTGTGAAAAGAAAAACCGCGCAAACGAATAAATACTGAATCAAAATATGGATTAAAAGACTAAAAATATTTTTTTAAACAAACACATTTACACACTGTAATATTTGGGGACCAAGGATTGGGGGTGAGAATCTTTTTTAATTTTCTTTTTTTGTTTTGCTTTTTTTGTTTTGTTGTTGTTGTTTTGTTGTTTCTTCTTTTCATTTTTTTTTGTCAATTTCGCCATTTTTTATTTTTGTTATATTCACCATTTTTTTTTCTTTTTTACAAACAATCTAGAAAATAATTGATTCTGAATTAATAGGAAATCCAATGTTGTTTTCGATGGGATTTTTTATATTTTTTTCCTCGTTTGCAATAATTTTCCAGAAAGTGTATTTTTTCAATGTTCTTTTAAGCAAAAATGAATATATCTATATATTACTTATTTCAGTAAAAGTTCATTCGGGTGTTGAACTATTCGACAATGATTTTGGCCTAACAATTTCTGAGACTCAACGGCACTCATTCGCTACTCATTCTCATCCCTTAATATAGCATTATCAAGATGGGATGAACAGTAATTGCTCAACGGCACTCATTCTCATCCCTTATTATAGCATTATCAAGATGGGATGAACAGTAATTGCTCAACGGCACTCATTCTCATCCCTTAATATAGCATTATCAAGATGGGATGAACAGTGCTTGCTTTCTGCGGTTCCAAAGCAGTGACTTATTTAAGAGGTTATGTGGGAGCAATTCATCCCGGGTGACAGCATAGAAGGGTTGACAGAATGTCACTCCATTAATTTTTTTCAGCCAGTCATGCCAATTTGCGAAAATAATAAGAAAATAGTTTCTATTTATCAGATATAATTATATGACAAATTGTCACTAAAGTGCTTTAGTCTGAATAAAAATCTAGTTTTTATTAAGCTTGTATAAGGTTTATAAGCTTTTCTTTTCTTAATTTGACATTTAATTACTAGTGGAACTCCTGATTTACCCCACACCTCCAATAATCAAAGCACACCAAGTGTATGGTAAGGGTTTTGTATCACTGTCTCATTTTTTAATGTCTTCAGATACTCCTTACAGTGTTAAAATGGATAAAAGTAGCGTTACAGTCGACTTTCTTAGGTTATTTGCAGGTAAAGTTTTTTCATGGTCTGTATTTCTCTATATTGTCACCTGCTGAAACTAATTTACATGTGATAACGTAAAACAGTTTTTAAAAGATCAATTTTTGGTCACATAAGGAAAAATTTGGATAGAGGAAAAAACGATATTATATTTACTTGGTCTGTTGCGTAATGCGAATATTAATTTCTTTTTCCAGACTTTAGAAATAACGAAAAGAACAAAAAAATTCACAAAGAAAACGAATTTACGTTTATTTTTCTGTAGTAATTTTCAGCAAGCCGAATCGTAGCAGTTTTTCGTTGTTTTTATATGACGAGTGCCTTTGGGTCACAGTCAGACGTTTTGTTTTTACTATAAGTGACAGGTTGTGTCAAGCCGGTGATATGATGAGGCAAAAGAATGTTGACGACGGCCCT
>JAUZSX010000029.1:676006-689990 GCA_034780655.1 Idiosepius hallami | reverse complement strand
ATATATTGTACGCAAATTCAAATCCCAGTCAAAACCATTGCATTTATCTTTAGCTGCCTCGAGCAGATGGGGATCGTTAACACAGGAGAACAGCTCATCTAAATAAAGGGTAACGCCGAATGTAAAATGGCCTTGTGCCTGACTTGGGTTGGTGCTCACCAAGTAAATATAATGTTCCTTTTATTCTGTATCGTTTGTAACTTTACGAATTTTAGCCCACTTCAAAATTTACTTAATATCACCCTGTTATTGTTAGTCTAGTATTAACCTGTATTAATTTTAAGGAATGTACAAAATCTATGAGGTAGAAGTCCTTTGAGCTAGAAAATTTGACTTACTAAAATTACTGACTAGGTTTAATACAAGAGATAAAACTCTTGAGTTTAATAGTTTCTTTTTTTTTTTAATTTAGTTCCTTTCTTTTTCTATTTTACAGGCTTGATGGTAATTTTGAGGAGAAAGAAAGTTCTTCTATTTCTGTCCTCACTTTATATGATTATTATGCTGAAACATGTCAGCTAAATGCTTCCAAGGTTGTGGACATTCCAAATTTCAGAAAGGTACTTTATGAAAGATTTTTAAAAAAATGTATTTTGATTAAATCATTTTGCATTTAAAATCTCAGATTTAAAATTTGAATTTCTACATAATTATTTGAATATAAAAGAAACATTTCAGTTTTGTGCATTTCTCATGTTCATTGTTATATTGTTATTTAACACCAAACTTAGAATAATAGTTTGAATTGTTTATAGTTTTCCTCTACTTTATTATTCATAAAAATATTCTTACATATTTTGTGGATTTTGATTATTTTTAGTGTATTTGAATTTTAGAAGAGAAGTGACATTCTAAATAGTTTTGATAACATACATACAAATACAAGAAAAATATAATTTATACAATTGAAGTCAGATTGATGGGGTAACCAGATGAAAATTTTACCAGACTATACAAGAAAAATTTAACTTTTACAAATCAAGTAAATTAGTGAATCCAATTCTGAATTTAACAAAAGTCTCTATTATAATGAAGAAAAATAAACCAATGTTAAATTTAAAAGAAACTAATAGTTTGATTTATTATAATAAAATGTTCTAAAAAATGATTAGCACTATATACATAATTGTCCCTCACCAGTTACTTGCTTATGCATTTGAATTAGTTATATGGGTTTGAACTAAAGTGAGTAGATTAGTAATCCTATTAGTGAACTTCAAAAAGAGAATCACTTGGAAACTTGTCTTGCTAATCAATGGTGTGTAGTCTTGCATCAGCCCTAAAAGATATTGCCACACCTATTTCATTTACAAGGAACTATTTTATTCTATCACTTTTTTTTACATAACTTTTCATTTTCATGAGGTTTTTGGTTTTTCCTTGTAGTTTAAACTGGAAGCATAGTTATTGTGTTGTCTTGGTTTTACTGTGGTTTTAAGCATGTCTTTTTTATGTCATCTATTTGCTATGAATTGTAGATATTCTTCTGTTATGAGGGTCTATGAAAAGAGAAATATATTTATTCATTCATTTCAAATCATTTTCAATATATTTTATATATTCATTTTAAATCCTTAATGGACAAACAAATTTTGACAACAAATTTTTCCATTTTTTAAATTTTCACTTTCAGATTTTGCGACAGAAATTTGGAAAAGGCATTGGCATAAAAGAAAGTTCAGCTTATAAAGGTTTGTTGAAAGAAAAGAAACCCAAAAAGAAACCGACAGTCCAAGCCGAGTCCCTTCGCTTAAAAATGAAAGATATCATTGATGAAGCATTAAATGAATCAGGAAATCCTGTATCCTTTTTAATGAAAAGAAATGCTTGAAAATCAAAAATTCCTGCTTAAGTTGATTGTGTTACATCCTTTTTAACCAATACTAATTTAATTATATTTTTAAGATAAGGTTTCATAATTTAGGTATTAACTTTATTATTCGGACTTTTTGTCCTCATTTTGGTAGTTTATGATGTTCTTCTCACTACGTTTCAGCCTAGTCCACCTCAGCCGGCCAGAGGGTTTACTTGGTCAAAAACATGGTTTGATAAACAATAACTATGGAAAGCAGTTATTAATGGGATACAATTATAAGACTCAGCATTCCTATCTTAGGTCCCAGTTTATCACCTAAAGATGGCCTAAGGTGGACTAGGCTGAAATATAGTGAGTAGAACAAGAACATAAACTATCAAGATAAGGACAAAAAGTTCGTAAAATAAAAATGCTCAATTCTACTTTGATAAACCAATATATATTAAGATATTCCAGGCAGCAAGGGTGGAGCATTGGTAAAAGTTTGAATTCTGAAATTGTATGAAGCGAGTTCAAATCCCAGTCAAAACCATTGCCTTTACCTTAAGTTGCCTTGGGCAGATGGAGCTCATTAGCCAGGAAGAGTAAATCATCTAGGGAAAGGGCAACACTGATTACAAAAGCCTAGCAGCATGTAAAAATGGCCTTGTGCCTAACTTGGATTTATGCTCGTTAAGTAAATATAATATATTGAGAAATGCTAGAGTTAGTGAAATTATATATAATATATTAACTTGTTTTTGTTAAGTTAAAACTTTGCTGATTGGCTTCAAATTTTTTATTTTTATCAAATTAAAAAAATTGATCTTTTAATAAATTTTTTACTTCTGTTAAGCTTCAAAAGAATTTAAAATATAAAATCTTGTGATCTTCAAATTCTTTTAAAAATAAGTTTTAATTTCACTAAATCTAGCATTTCTCAATATTTTGGTTTACCTAAAAAATTTATGAAAATTTACCCGGGTCAAGTAATATTTTTGGGGGAAAATCAAACTTATTTTTTTTTTAAAAGAATAAAAATTTTAGAAAAAAGTATATTTTATCATTTAGATAAAAAAATAATTTTATTTCTCTAATATATTAGTGCAAACTATTAAGGAAATAACTATATGGTTTGTAATTATAAATACAACTTTTTCAGTTATAATCACATTTGTTTATATAAAAGAAAAAAAACCATAAAACCGTAACTTATTGTTTATTAATTATCTCTGTTTATAATCATATATGGGCAAGTCCTGTTGGATTATTTACAATCAAGTCTCATCAGATCACCAAAGTAAAGCAACAATGACCCTGGTCAGTAGTTAAATGAGTGACCATTTTAGAATACCAGTTACCGTATCTTGTGCTGGGGTAGAAAACATCAAAGTTAGTATCTACGAAGCGCAGTTAAACCACTGGTTAGATGCACTCTTAGTCTTTGGTTAGCATCTATTCAGGGCCCCAAACTCTATCAACCCCTGCTGTTCCTTTGAACAAGCCTGCACAGTGGGGAGGGGAGCAAGCTGTATTGGTGGCAGCCTGCTTTTTTTTATATCACACAGCCTGGGCAAAAAAAAACTATCCACAGATGGCTGTTTAACCCCTGGTCAGTTATGACCAATGGAGGCTTCCTTATTTATGATTATTCAAAGTAATTTCAAAATAATAGTTATTAAAATCTAATTTAGGTTTTCTATTTGCCCAAATTTATTTTCTTGCTTAACATTACCTTAGAAAAAAGGCGTTCGTTTCCATTGGTTGAAGCAATATATTGGAGCCAAATATCCTGCACTAAGAGTAGATCTGAAACCGGGCCTGTTAAAAGTGGCTTTAGAACGCAGAGTAAGATTTGGAACAGTTCAGCTTGTAAGTATATTATCTTTGTTTCTAGAAGGATGAATGACTCTTTAGTTCTTTTTATACTATTTACACTTTCACTGTTAAGTAGTGATGATTGCTTGGACTTTGAAACCATAATACTCTATTAAAATTTTACTAAGTTCATTACATTTACTTACAGGTTAAGGGAAAGCCCATTTGGCCTAGTGGAATTGTATTACACAAGTTCAAACCCCAGTCGTTACACTTGTGTTCATAATTGGACTAATACCTTTTGGGAAAGGTGTGAATCCCCATATTCCCTCTAGATATGGGTTAAATAGCGAAGATTGTGTTATTAAAAAAAAAAAGCACATGTGTATGCAATAATTGTTCTTGGTATTAAATCAGCTAAAAAGGTTGATATGCCATAAAACGTAAACAAACTTAAAGTTTAATAATCTTAAGAAAAGTATGACGAATATCTTCATTTTCTCTGGTAAGAGCTCAACTAGTTATTTTTCTGCACAATTCTCTTGAATATTTTGCGAAATATAACCACAGCATGCATAGAATTGGTAGCAAGAGTGGAGCATTGGTTAAGCTCGGACTATGGAATCGTAATACGCAAGTTCAAATCCCTGTCAAAAACCATTCTATTTACCCTGAATCTTTTTTTTGCTTGACAAATTACGAAGTTTTGTAGATCAATTGATAAGAACTAGAAATTCTAGCAATTGAACACTTTTTGTGCTTTTCTTTTTAAGGTCCGTGGAATTGGTTACTGTGGTTTCTATCGTCTTCCGATGCCTGACACGACCGAAGAGCCTAAATCTGTCAAACCTAAAAAGAAGGACGACGACAAAAATGATGGCACTGCTGATGATGGAAATAAAACAGAGGTGAAAACTTTTTTTTTTTTTATTCTACCCATTATTTTCAGGACGGTCCCAGTTTACAATCACTTCATGTCTTACTCATTTGAAAGTTGATTTAATCTAAAATATTAACCAAAATTCTTTCTGTAAAATGTCATTTCATTGAAAATTCAGTTAACTATATTTTGAAATAATTAATTCTTTGAAAATAATTTTTAAAAATTCTCTATAATTTTAGTACAGTGTAACCTGAATATAAGAGACCTTGTTAATGGTCCCTTAATTAGCTGGGTTATACTTATCTAAACAATAACTGGATGTAAGAGAAACTCTGATCAGTTATTTGAAGGTCTCAGACCTTAATATTTTTTAATAAAAGCATAATGTCATTGCCCTAGTTAATGCCTCCAAGAAATTTATTAACCATCTCATTTCCTTCCAGGCATATAATAAATTTTACAGTCACTTTTCTAATAATTTGTTAGAAAAAAATATTTCATCTGGAAAATGATTCCAGGGTTAAACTGCTTTAGAGTCAGACTGCTTTGAATAAACTATTTTTTAAAATCAAGAACATAAAATTCCTTTTAGTTTGTTTTAAATTTAGGCTTTCCTATCCATCTTTCAAAATCTACTCTACATTGAATAATAATGGCTTATTTTTAAAAAAATTGATTATGCTATACTTTTATACTTTATTATTATTTTTATTGGGGATGATAATTTTCAATATATTGTTTCAATTGATGTTATCCATCTGCCATTTTTAGATAAAAGCAACTAAAATCTGAGAAAAAAATTTTTTTTTTCTTTTTCTTTTTTGTAAATCTTGTAATTTTTGAGAAATAACATTTTTATGTATTTATTATTTGTTGACTGTTTTTCTCGTTTCAAAGGATGCAGGTGAAAATGGCAATGATGCCAAAAAAGAAGATGGTGATAAAGCTGAAGAGCCTGAAAAAAAGACTCGTAAACGAAAAACTACCAAGGATGATTCTGAAAATGCAGAAGTTAAGAAAACAAAAAAAGCTAAAAAAGGAGGTTAGTTCAAATAATCTTTTTGTCTTATTAGTTGAGGTTTTCTTATCAATAACAATTTGTTTGTTGAGTGTATGTATTTATGTTTGATCTGTGTTGATGGCCATTGACATGATGTAATGAATAAGGTGGATTATACCTTTTCTTAAGTTCAATGAAATGAAAAATTTAAATTGAACTTGTGTAGTCCCAAACATTCGACCATTTTTTATTATTATCTAACACCCACAAATATCACCAAATAAACAGAGGATTTTCTTCAATCTACTGCAAACACATAAATAATCCAAAATAAATGCTGGTATTTCCATAAAATAAATCATTGCTAAATGATGTTGTGTTTCTGTTGAGACAAAGGAAGCCTTTCACACAAATAAGGTGGGTAGGAGTTAAGCTACTGCACTTGGTTGCTCTGACTTTCCATAACTGAAAAGCTCAACTGTTTGTTGAGTAATTGGTCTCCTAATTTATCAGTGATGAACCATTGTTTTCAGTGCTGTATGTCCACACTATTGCTGAATAATCCTCCATTATTTTTTTTCTGAAATTTTGCCACAAATTGTATTTTCATATCTAGATGTGCGTGGAAAAAAAAAAATTTCATCATGAAAATTCTCGTTATGTCCCCAGGGGCCTAAAATGGGTCAAAAAATATCTCAAAATGGCCAAAAATGACACTTTTTGTTCCATAACTTTTGATCCATTCATTAGATTATTCTGAAACTTGGCCAAAATGTGGAAGGAATTGTGTCAAATGTAAATTTAGTATATCTGAACGTGACAAAATTCTGGTTCATGTCATCCTTGGCTTTTTGGGGGATAAAAACACTCTTTTTGGGGGCTATTTAACATTTCTGTCCAAAATATCATAATGTATGTCTATACATATTCAACTTAGGTTAGCTAATACCATAACTCTTCTTTCATTCTGAATCTATTTATGCACTCTCTTTCACTAAAGAGATATACTCTTAGATCTTAATGAGAACAAAAAAAAAAAAAATACAATGTGATATGTTATTAAATAAAACAATCCAATCCATTTTTAGGTGGAATTTCATATAAACTGGGCAATATAGTACTCAAAACTGAAGTAGTCTCATCGTAACTTTAGAAACCATGTTTTGATAATCTGAGAGCTAGAAAACTGTCATTTCAAGGGATGTAGGTATCAGAGGTGAGGACCTGGGGAAAGCTTTAAAGGGAAGCTTGTCATGGATGAGTAAGGTCCATAACGGCCACTATAATCGACTCATGATGATGATGATGAAAGTAGTATTTTTGAATTCAATTATTATAACATTTTCATAATTTGATTCCTTTTTTCAGGTTAACCAATATTTAATGTTCATTATTATTATTATTATTAATTAGATGCTATTCGTTAAGAATATAGCTTAAAGAATTCCTTAGCTAATATTTAACATTCATTATTATTAATTAATAATAACAGATTAATTAATTAATTAATAATAACACATTATTGTATTGTTCCAGTGCTATACTTTGGTGTTCTGACGATCCTGATGGTGAAACCTGGGAGAGAACAACATTCAAACTCAATAAATATTCCCGCGAAAAAAAACATATTCTTAAGCATATGTTTGAAAAATATTTCCAGTATATTTTAAAAAGAATATTGCCACAGCGTTAGTCATTATTAAGAAAAGTAAAGTCTTAATATATTTTTTTCAGGTAAAAAAAAGAAGAGGAGGAGGAAGTCAAGGAACAGCAGTGACTTAAGAATTGAAGATACATTTTCCTTGGCTATCACCTTCATGTCTGAACCTAAAGAAGCCTCTGTATCAAGAATCCGACGTTACATTCAAGATTATTACCCAGAAGTCAATGCTGAAATGAGGCAAGAAGCTTTATCTCTCCCATTCTGTTGTTCTCTTCTTTCTCTCACGGAATCAATTCATGTGTTGGATATTCTTTAATTCTGTTTTCACTTTTGGCAAATTCCATTTCTTTTGATTAAAATTATATTTTATTGTTAAATCTTATTAAAAAAATGACTTTTTTTAGTTGAGGATTAGGGGTTTACAGCCTTATTTATTTTTATTATTTAGCTGTAGGAATTGTAGTCAGAGTTCTCATCTCTTAGTCTTTTTGCCATAACAAGGCCCACAAGCACATTAGCCTGAAAGAGGCTAATAGTAGATGCAATGGTTTTGACTGGGATTTGAACTCAAGTAATACAATTCCACAGTCCAAGCTTTTACCAATGCTCCATCTAACCATCCTTGTGATTTTATTTAATTTTGAGTTATTACTAGGGCTATGACAGTATGCTTTTATATAAGCATATGCTAATTACATCTCTAATTATTAGAGCTGTGACAAGAATATTTTTGATAAAAGTTTGTTTTCACAGTCCTACTAATAACTAGAGAATTAAAAGAAATGGTAAAATTGCCAAATAGTCTAGTAACAACAAGAATATCCTTTAATTAAAGCATATGGTCATCACCCTAGTTATTACCTCCAACAAATCTATTAAGCATCTTATTTCCTCCCAGATATTTGTTACATTGTACAGTCACTTTTCAAATAATTTGTTTGCAAAAATAATATTTAATCTGGAAAATGATTCCAGTGTCAAACTGCTTTGAAGATTAATGTGCCATTACACAAATGTCATTAAAACCTAATTCATCTGACACTAAAAGAAGCAACTTTAAATCCAAACACAAATGTATAATCATTAATTTGTAGCAAATTCATTAGAAAGTTTGAAATAAAAGAAATGAAAAAAAAAAACAACAAAGTGATTCTTAAATATGTGAAATAAAATCAAACATTGATTCATAAAAAGTTAAAAAAAAATTGTTTTAGCCAATTTCCTTTTTTATTTTTCTAGGCTGAAGAAAGCACTAGAAAAAGGTGTTGAAAGAGGATTGTGGGAACAAGTAACAGGAACTGGAGCTTCTGGAACTTTCCGACTTTTAATTGATGAATTCAACCCAGGCAAATGTAAGCATTTTCTTTTTAACTTTTTTTTTCTTGTTTTTTGCTAGTTGAAAATAGTATATATTTTTTTTATTTGTTGGTTTATAAAAAAAAAAAATGGACACACGGACACATATAGAATTGTGACAGTGGGAGTGCCAATAGTTTAAAATTAATTAATTACGGAATTGGGTAAATAAATGAATTAAGATACTAAATAGATTTATTCATAATAATAGTGAGGGCTGGGAAATTCTGAAAAGAAGTATTTATTTTTTTCGGGTGGCCGGAAAAATTTAACGTTCACAGTTTATCAGATATTTTGTCTCTATTAGGTGATTAAAATACATAAAAACGAACATAAGATATTTCACTCGGGGACAGTTTTTTTCAAATAAAAAAAGATGATCAAAGGAATAGGGGAAGAAAAAGAAGTGAAAGAAAAGGAATAGACACAAACAAAGGAAAAAAAAACTATTTCTAGGGATGCTGCATTCTGGGAAATGGAAGTGATAGTTTAAATTATGGGTAGGCGATAGAGCACCAAAAGAGGGAAATTTGAGAAAAGTTAGAGATTTGGAGTTTACTGATACAGGCGGGCTCTGAGTACCCCAACTTAAGTCCGTGTTTGAACAAGGAAATAGTTGCCATCTCTCTTCCAGGGAAAGCAGAGCATATGAAGAATAAAACTTTAATTTCTTAAATCAAGGAATCCTGCTTCTGGGTTGTCATTTCGACATGCGTCCATGCTGTTGTTTCAGCCACAACGAAAGAAGATGCAAAATATGCACACTAGCCTGCAAGTGTATTTGTTATAGAATATTTTTGCCATCTGTCAACAGGCCTGTACCAGCGTCTACACAAATAAGAATTAGTTTTTCTGTCTTTTGGTTCATAATTTCTCCAATGTGATCCAGACAAGCCATTTACTATTGAAAACAATAATGATAATGAAAGTAATAATTATTTGACTATTTCTAATTTTTCTTGTGCTTTTATGATTGATTAGGTGAAACAATGGAAGACATGGTGTGTCTGGCAATCGTTGCAACCCATGAACCAAAACAAGCGTCTGCTTTGTTGATCAAACGTTATGTGCAGGAATTTCATCAAGATTTCAACATTGAAGCCCGACCACACCTGTTTAAAAATGCTATCCCAAGAGCAATTAAGAAAAACATTGTCAGGTAAGAACAAATACTGGTGAAGAGAGAAAGAAAGAAAGTCTATAAATGAATATTAACCAGTCTTTCATTTCTCTTTTAAGACCAACTCACATTTATTTCATCTGTATCTATGATAGAACTTTTAGAGTTTATTTTAATTAATTAATGTTGCCAAAAAGAATTAGAAATAACCTAAAACTATTGAGTTTGTATTTATACTGATCTAAATATGGATGAAATGACTTGTGTGTGTACATAATTATAATTTCATTTATTGCAACCACAAGATATTTATAATACTGTTGAGTCAATTAGTTCATAAAACAATTCAGTAAATAGATTTAAATTTAAAATTTTTTAAGATCTTTGACAATTTTGGGGTTATTCATAAAAATAGGTATATACATATTATGAAGAATCATCATCCTAATGGATTCCAAAAAATGGACAAATAATGGGGTGAAAAAAAAAACATCTTTTTTAGAGAAAACAAATTTGATATAACACCATTCAAACGCTTACAGAAATCCACAAGTGATTAATATTCAGTGATGAAAAATCCATACTTTTTTTTTTTGCTATTCCTAGTAATTTTTGGTTTGTCTCCTCCAATAGGCAACTTTCTGGTATTGGGGCCAGTGGCACATTCCAGCTAATCCAGCAGTACATACCGTCCCCTGCAATGTTAGCTGGTGACCGTGAAGTTGAAGAAGAAGACCAGGCAAGCAGTGATGATGATGAACCGGCCGAGCAGTATTATGTCCGACCCACAAAGTCTCGCGGACGGGGACGTGGTGTAAAAATGATCATTGGCAAGAAAGCCAAGCGATGAATAAAACCAAAAAAAAAAGAAAAAAGTCGAGGGCAAGAACTTTTGGGTCTAGGAATCCTTTCCCCCTTTTTTTGTTTAGCTAGAAAGGGGGGAAAGGAGCACCCCCTCCCCCAAAACCATTCTATACATAATGCATATTCTTCTGCCAATACCATTTAACATTCTTTCATCTTGCATCCAGTCCGAATCATTATTATAAACATGGACAGCTTTTTATATCTGTTGTCACCATTTCTCAGTCACACCTTCACCCTTAAAATCTCAAGACCCTCTAGCCATAATTTCAACGCAACATAATCATCACCAATTCTACATCAATAACCAAAATGATTCGACTCATAACACAGTATAATATATATATGCATACATAACAGTAAGGTATTTTTATAGTTTGTTTACCAGTTTAAGTTTACTGAGGAAATTTTTTTTTTCTTTAATCCTGTACTTTTTATCAAGTTTTCTAATTTTCTAATGCTATCAAAAACAATCTCCCATTTTCTGGACCTTCACTTCTTGGGTTGGATCGCCAGCATTATCTTGATCTGAAAATGGGTAATCAATCTACGGAGGTCTTTTCTAATTTAAATTCTATGTAGATTGATTACCAATTTTCAGAAAAAGATATATATTTTTCTAAATAGGTGTTTTCTAATTTAAATTCTATTTTAAAAAAATGATTAGTCATTTTGTTCTTAAAATGGGTAATCATTTTTTTTTAATAGAGTTTAAATTAGAAAACACCTATTTATATATATCTTTTTCTGAAAATGGGTAATCAATCTACATAGAATTTAAATTAGAAACGACCCATTTAAAATGAAATATTTGTTTTATTCTAAAATAGACAAAAGAAAGGAAAAAAAATTCTTCCAATATACTTAAATGGGTTATACAAACTATTTACCAATAATAATAATAATGGTGTTAGTTTTTTCCTCTGCTTTTGGTTTTTATTCTATCTGGAAAATTCTCTATTAAGAATTTATCTCCTAATTTTTTCCCACCTCCCCTTGCCCTGAGTAAGGTGCCTGGTACATATTGTACACAATATGACGGTGCGTATATAATGCTGCTGCTGGTGGTGGTGTTAGATTTTTTTTTTAAATACACATTCAGGTCTGACAGTTTCTTATAAAATTTCTTTCACCACTTTTGTTTCTCAACACACTCAGCTGATGGGGATTATTTGAAAAAAAAAAAAAAGTAAAAACTCTGCTAAAAATTAAAATAAAACTTTTTGGGAGAGAAATAAACTCAAGCACAAATCATTATAGAAATGAAAGAAAAGTATTAACAAAAAACCCACCTTTCCCCAAATTATTATAATTGTAATTATTTTGTAACTTCCAATTGTTAGAAAATGTAATGTGGAGATTTCTTTTTTGTTGTTTATTTTTTTAATTTTATTTCAAAATGTATAACTGAATTTTTATTTTCCCTTGTGATTGTATAAAGTCCTGCCTCTTATATAGGTTTTATTTTTAATTAATATATATTTTCTTTTATTATTTTTGGTTCATTTGCAAAAGAAAAAAAATAAATGTAAAATCCTCTTTTATTTAGCTTTTTACAATCTTTTAAAATTTTGTACAGAGTTGTTTTTTTTATTTTTTAATTCCTTCCCTTCCTTCCATTAATTCTTGTTTTTTCATTAACTTACATTTGTATTCAATTCCATTATTGAGTTGTCATCCCAAATTTTAGAATCTAAAAATGATTGAATATTGTATTTTACATTAGTTAAAAAGAAAAGAAAAAAATGAACTATGTAAAACAGATTGCATTCAGTTAAAATATAATCCATTATGTTCATTTTAGGTTGTACCATATAAAATGTTGTATCTTACAATGAATGAAATCAGTTATATTTATTCAAAATTTGCCTGTTTCACCTGGATAGTTCAATGGATAAAACTAATTACTCTATAAACTTAAATTCTTATTTTTTCAAAACAATTCTACTTAAGAAAAAGAGTCAATAATATTCTGTTATTGTCACATTTTCTAAATATTTGCTGATTAAAGTACAACAATAATTAAACAATACAGACATTTGAAGGTTGTTTTTCTTTCTTTTTTTTATTTTAATTTTTTGGTTGTTTTGAGTGTAAAAATAAAATTCATAGTTATTTTTTTTTTAAATCTTTATTAATCATAATATTGAAAAGTATATTAAAATATTCTATTATTTAATGATTTTGATAATTTAAAAAAAATGTTTTTAATCTTCTACAATAATGAACGAGAGGAAAAAGAGGAAAAAATATTAGTTGAACATTGTTAAGAGATTAGTGTAGTGTCACCCCCCCAAAAAAAAGCATAAAAATATATATTTTTTTAATCTGCAAAAAAATTAGCTAAAAACTCACTGTAGAAGTTGGTCTTATGCCGCATGGTCTGCAAAATCATTTTCCTCTGCTTAACAGGTAATCTAGGGTACGTCGGGCACAGAATGCACAATACATTTTAAATACAATGTAGATAAATAGAAAATCAACTTACCCAACATATTTATGCATCTATCTATCTCTATCAAAAAGCTATTATATAAGGTTGCAATAATGATGATACATATCTAAATTCACAAAGAGGCAGGTTTCACAAAAAGCACTTTTGTTATTCAAAATTACAAAAAAATTTATTTCACTGTTTTTTTAATCTATATGTAAAATTATAATTGGATAAATTTGTCTGTTTTTATTTATTTTTCATGTAAATTTTGTCCAGACATTAAATTCACTTATCTTTCCATAGAATTGAGTTTTTTCTCTAAGAAAAATCTTCATATACAAAAGTATACAAACATACTTTCATTTCTAAATAATAAATTTATCTACAATGTTAGTATTTCCATTAAAAATATCATTTTTAGTTGAAAGATGTTCTATTAGTTTGGCTCTAATATGATTATCTATTGGTTGATCATTTTTTTTGCCTTAGGTCATCAAGGCCGATATATCGGCCCCTTCGTGTCTAAAGGGTTAGGTATTGATTTATAATAACCAGGGCTACAACAAAATGCTTTTATCAAAGAATATTCTTTTTGTTACATGACTATTTTGTAGTTTTATTTTTTCTTTTAATTCTGTAGTATTAGTAGGACTGTAACAACATGCTTTCATTTAATAATATTCTTATCATAGCCCTAATAACTAGAGATGTGACAAGCATATTCTTTAAGATAAAAAAGAATATTGTCATAGCCTTTATAATAACCCTATTCATCAAGAATATTAACTTGTATTTTATTTCTATTTGCAAACTATTGAAACTGAATATTCCATAAATAATATTTATAGATTTTGGACTGTAATTGTTTTTTCTCTTGTACATATAAACAACCTTTCAACCAATGTGTTCTTTGGCTTTCTTTGATTATCACTTTTCAGACTCTGCTATCTTTATGTAATCTTAAACCTAAAGTTTGTTTGTTTGTTTTGTTTAGTGGCATATCAACCGTTAGGTCATTTAATGCCAGATTCTATTTAGGTATTGAAAG
>JAUZSX010000029.1:652497-662549 GCA_034780655.1 Idiosepius hallami | reverse complement strand
CACACACACACACACACACACACACACACACACACACAGATATATATATATATATATATATATATATATATATATTATCTTTGGAACTACTCTTTATTCATTTTTATTTATTTTTTTTCCTTTTAGGTATTTCTTTGGCAATATCTTATTTTGCGGCGAATGTAATTTTAGGATGTTATTTCGACACGAAACGAGCACTTGCTGTAGGAATAGCATTCAGTGGAACCGGATTGGGAAGCTTCTTATGTAACTACCTATCAGAAAAATGTATTGCATTTTATGGCCTGAGAGGTACATTTATATTAATGGGCGGCTTTTTTTTAAACCTGTGTGTTTATGGTGCATTGTGTCGACCTCTGAAACCAACGGACAAATCAAATGATTATAGAAGTAAGTATTTTTTTTTCTTTCTTTTACAATAGAATTGTCATCTACGATTTTATTCCAATCGAAGAATATTTAATCAACTGGGACGATTATTTTTAAACTTTAGTCCCTAAAAAGCCGATATATCGGCCCTGATGACCTAAAGAAAAAGAAGACAGTATTGTTATTTTGGCCTTAATATGGTCCTAAGATAGAACAGCTTCGATTGGCTAGTGAGTAATTTTATTAAGTCAGGGTCCAAAGGTAAATGCCTTTGGTGCAAATTGTCTGTCTGTCTGTCTGTTTGTCTGTCTCTCTTTCATCCCTTCTCTGTATATACTTCCATTTCTTCTCTTTACTTTTCTCCTTACTCTATCTTATATATGTGTGTATATTTATGTTTCTTTCAGTTTTATTGACCCTAAAGAGCCGATATATCGGCCCTGGTCACATAAGGCTAAAAAAGGCTCATCGATATTTCGGCCCTAATATGCTCCTCTAATCGAACTGCTCTGATTGACGACTTGGAAAATTTGCCAATCAGGATCCAAAGGTTTAACTGCTTAGATATACATAAGTCCGTGTATGTTTTTCTTTATATGTTTTTATTTAACTTCAAATTCGCACTGACTTTCTTTGACTGTTTGCAATTTTTTCCAACGCTTGTGCAGGTGTCTCTGCAGATAAACATGGACGCCCACTTCGCTTTTTGTCAACGACGCTACCAGTTTCTCTGAATTTGTTTTATTAAGCGACCGACAGAAGTGTGTGACACATTTTCATGAGGATGGTTTCTGTTGAATTGCTCAGCAACACTTCTGTTGGTTGCACCATCACGAAAAGATAATAAAATTATTTCTATGCACTGCTCTGTAGTCAATGGTATGCCTGATCTGAAATAAAAAAAATTATATTAATAAAAAATAAATATTAACAGTAGTGCGTGACTTTGGGGCCACCCTGTAGATTTATTTTATTAACCAGTTCCATGCGGAGTTATCTTTCCTTTAATTTTAAAACAGAAATGTTAATTTATTCATTACATTTTTTATTTTTTCAATGATTTTCTAATTTTCATAAAATCTCTTTTGTAGGTATTTGAATATGATGCTGTTATAAATGATGTTGTTGATATCCATTATCCTGTCCATGAAATGGTTTGTAACTCAAAAATAAGGTAATTTCACATATTTTACTTATTTTCAATTGATTTAAAGCAGGGTTTCCCAACCTTTTATGGCTAATGGCCCCTAGAACACTCAGATACCAACTACCGCCCCCTTCCTTCATGCATCCTTACATAATAATGTTAGTTGTAGTGGTAGTATATAATAAAAGTGGAAATAAATAATTGAATATTCATATAGTTTATTTAACAAAATTCTACACTGTTGATCGATTGGTAACAGTAACAGCTATAAATCAAGTTGGTCAATTAATATATCATACCATTGTATACACTTCACTGCAGTGTATTTAATTCATAGCTTGTTTTTCAAAGATCTTCACTTATTAGTCACATTGTAATTCTATGATAGTTTCTTGCAAATGAACTTTTTTTCTTCTATTTTACATATAATGTTACAAGAAGCTCTGTCTTTCACCGCCCTCTCCTAAAGGGTCTCAGGGACCCTATGTACGGACCCTGTTGGGAAATCCTGATTTAAAAGCTTTGAGTTAAAATACTCTTTAAAATTTACGTTGAAATATCCAAAATAATTTCCTGGATATTATACAATATTTAATTAGTTAAAATCCTGATTGGTTTTCTTAAAAAAAAAAAGAAATGGTTATTACAGTTTGTATTCACTTTTAAATGATGTTTTGTTTCTTATGCAAAAACATTACAAAGTTAAGTTCTTAACATTGGTCCAGTTGGGTAAGCAGTCCCACTTTGAAATCCTAATATGCAAGTTCCAATCCCAGTCGTTCCATTTGGGCTCATAAGTGGACTAGTACCCTTGGGAAAGGTATGAATCCACACATTCCCTCCAGCTATGGGTTAAATAGTGAACATTGTTATTTATTAGTTTTTATTCGTTTTTTGTTTTTTTAAATTTACAAATATTATGATCATTTGGTAACACTATGAGGCTTAAGGTTAAACTTTGAAGAAATATATTTTACTAAATTATGAGCAGCAAAGCTGAAGCATTAGTTGGGCTCTGGAACTGTAATACGGGCGTTCAAATCTAAGTCAATACCATTACATTCACCTTTAGCTGTCTCAGGCAGATGGGGCTTGTTAACTCGGGAGAGCAACTCATCTTGTTGACAGGTAACACCAAATGTAAAAAGCCTAGGTAAGAGCACGTAAAAATGGTCTTGTGCTAAACTTGAGTTGGTGCTCTACCAAGTAAATATATTTTACTAAATTATTCCTGATTTATTTTTATTATCTTGGCTTTTTTGGCAAACTTTTTTTTCTTTAAGCAGAAATTTGATTTTGAAATAAAAAAAAAACTTGTTTATTTAATTTGAATTAAAATAAGATATTTTTGATGTCTCTTGTAGCTGTGTGACGTGGAGTTCATATCATAAAAATATGCTGGCAAGTTCAGATTATGAAGGCACTGTTACTCTATGGGATGCTTTCCATGGCTCTAAGACCAGAGTCTATCAGGTAAGTTGAGAGTTTTTGGCTTTAAAAATATTGACACAAGTCTTTACTAGTTATCACTTCACATTGCCATGGTAGAACTAACCTCGAAACATCATAATTACACAGATCACTTGATTACCACTAACTGAATTTATCACTACAGAAATCATACTATAAACCATAAAAATACCTCAGACAACCAATGCACTTAACAAACCAAAAATCCCACAAGCAAACAATTCAAAACAATAAAAATAATATTAAATAAACTAACAGAATTTCTATCTAAAACCTAGGAGACCTTAAATAACTATAAATGGTTGGTTGATAGGTTGTTAGACCATAGCAAACCAAACCAATTACCATAATAAGAATATTAAATAAATAGACAACTTTCCCTCTAAACCCATGAGACCTTAAATAACCATAAATGTTTGAAAGGTCGTTAAACCCTAGCAAACCAAATAACATTAAATAAACAGACAAAATTCTCCCTAAAACCTATGAGACCTTAACCATAAATGGTTGACAGTTCATTAAACCCAAGCAAACCAAATAATATCAAATAAATAGACAAAATTCCACCTAAAACCCATGAGACCTTAAATAACCATAAATGGTTGATAGGTTGTTAAACCCAAGCAAATCAAACCAAACTAAAACTGATTCAGTTTTACTGTTTATTGAACAGATTTTTAATTTCTTAATGTATAAAAATAATAATTAAAAAATGTAAAAAAATTTTTTTTAAATGTGACAAAAAAATATAAAAAAGAATGAAAAACAAAAACCTTAATTTTTGTGTTTTATTTTGTATTCCTATTTATATTGCATTTATTTTCTTTTTTTCTTCAGGAACATGAAAAAAGATGTTGGAGTGTAGATTTTAACCGTATGGACCCTAAATTACTTGCATCAGGATCAGATGATTCAAAAGGTAAAGAGAATTTAATGCCAACCCAAAAATTATTTCCTTTTAAAATTAAAGAAAAAGATTAATTTTTATTTCATTTTAATTTTACTTGTGTGTTTAAATAAAATCTGATTTCTTCTTTTTTTTTCTCAGTTCGTTTATGGTCAATAAATGTGGAACATTCAACGACATGTTTAGAAACCAAAGCCAATGTGTGTTGTGTAAGATTCAATCCTGGAAGCCGATTCCATCTTGCCTATGGGTCAGCTGGTAAGACACCCCACCCCACCCACCTTTTTTTTTTTTTTTTTTTTTTTCCCCTCTCTATGTTTATCATTTTTTTTTTTTATTAAACTTTGTTTTTTGTTTTATTACATAAATTTATTTTTTCGGGAAGTCCCCTTGGCACAGTCAGTATACAGTCGGACTTCTTGAATCGTAATGCGCATGTTTGAATCCTAGTTGTTCCGCTTGCTTATCATAATTAGTCTGAAACTCTTGGGAAAAGTATGAATCTCCACAGTCCCTCCATCTATTGGTTAAATCGTGCATATGTTATTAAAAAAAACTATGTATGGACTAAGAGGTTGTTTCTCAAAAATAATTGTTCTCTGTGTTAAATGACCTAAAAAGGTTGATATGCCTTAGAAAAAAAAATCTATACAAAGTTTATCCTTTTCTTTTAATTTCTAATCTTTTTCTTCTACAGACCACTGTGTACATTATTATGACTTGAGAAACACCAAACAAGCCTTGTCGGTTTTCAAAGGTCACAAAAAAGCCGTTTCTTATGCAAAATTCTTGAATCCAGAAAATCTTGTATCAGCGTAAGTAAATAAAATCTTTTTTTTTTTTTTAAATAAAAAGTTTTATTAAGGCCATAATGATGCAATAAATTTGTCAGTAATATTTTGGAGATATAACTCCATTTTAAAACTATTGCTGTTTTTGTGCGTGTCTTTGATGGTTATTTTGTTATATTTATTGCCGTTTCAATTGTTATTGTAGATTTTTTTTATTTTTAAATTTACGTCCTAAATCTACAATTACAATTACTGGAAAAAGGGCCTTTACTTTTTTCTGAAATTTTGCCACAAGTTGTATTTTTATATATAGTGCATAGTATAATAAATTTTATCGCAAAAATTCTTGTGTCTCCAGGGGCCTTAAATGGGTCAAATATGGCCAAAAATGCTACTTTTTGTTGCATAACTTTAGATCCATCCTTTAGATTTTTCTTAAACTTGCCAAGGTTGGATAGTTTGGAAGTGGGCAAATAACAATATCATATTTACTTGGTCGAGCACCAAACCCAAGTTAGTCAGAAGGCCATTTTTACATGCTCTTATATATCTGGGCTTTTTGCATTCAGTGTTACCCTTCAACTAGATAAGTGCCTACCAAACCTTACCAATGGAAAGCTTATATATAGAAGCATACAAACCACCTCTACACTTAAGATGGGAAAAACTAGCCCTCCAATATGCAACAAAATTGCAAAGCAATCCTGAAAACCCTACATATGAGACATCCCTCACCCCAGAATTTCCAATGCTTCACCCTTCTGCCTGAGAAACAATATACCCTATATTACTCCACCCTAATATTGTTATTATCTGAAACTTGCACTAATTATCATCTCTCATTTAGTAATTCACTTGTTAAAGTTGGTTTCTAAAGTTGCAGATAAGTAACTAGAATGTTTGGTTTTTTATTTTGTTTCATCTTAAATAAACGTAAATCCATTTTTCTTCCTTTTAGATCCACTGACAGTCAATTGAAGTTGTGGAGTGTGAATAAGCCCAATTGTCTGCGTACATTTAAAGGACATATCAATGAAAAGAACTTTGTTGGTCTTGCAACTGACGGTGATTATGTTGCCTGTGGTAAGTCTTGAGTCTTGCGCAATTATTTTTGGTAGAATGGGCAAGACTTTGCAAAGATAAATTCAATGGTTAATTATCTAAATGAACAGCAGTAGTAATATCCGACAATAGGTAAATCCAATCTGCAGCAGCTATGATGTCCAAATATCAATAGTAGGAGTCAAATAGATCCAAAAGCAATCGTGTCTGAATAGTAGTGTCAATAGTAGCAGCAGCAGCCAAGAATTCGTGTAGAGGTCTGTTTAGATGAATTGTTATAGAGACGAGATTGTCTCCATTCTGCTTTCTGACAGGTTGGGTTTAATTTAGCCCCTGTATAAATTGGAATCGACCTATGTCTGCAATCATATTCTACCATCCCTTTTTTTTTCTATTAAGTGCTTCTTCTTTTGTTTGATATTGTCACTTATTGAACTTTTCCCATGAGTTTACAGCGTTCATTCAGACTTGAAAAGTCCTTGAATTTTAAGTTTTGCCTTGAAACGGCCTTGATTTTATTATTGCCTTGAAAAGTCCTTGAAAATATAGAAAATACCTTGAATATGCCTAGAAAATGTTAGGAAAAAAATTATGAAAAAATAAATGAACTGGTTAAACTCAAAGAAAAGCTTGAAACTAAGCAAGAAGAACTAAAGACTTTGTCAAAGACACTGTGTGAACTTAATTTAAATAATTATGTGACCTTTAAACTACTCCTTAAAAAAAGAGATGAATAAAAATGACTTGTTTTGTTGTCAGTAACTAAGATTTTTTGGATTACTATATCATTGTTTATGTATCAAATTTTGCCTTGAAAAGTCCTTGAAAATGGATATTGGAAACCTGTAATGAACCCTGGTTTAGTTTTTCCAGATAGATTTTGAACATTATTTTTGTATCTATATACACAAGGAAGAACTTGATGAAATCATGCATAAAGTGAATCTTGAATAATATTTATCACAGTAACCCTGGAACCCTGATTAAAAATCTGAACTCTCCCTAAATTTTTCTGAGTATTATTTTTATAGTTATGGGCATGTCCGGCCAAGTTTCTGGCCTCGCCTCTTATTTTACCATGGAATTCGGACGAATTTTGTTGACACTCGTTAAGTTACCCACATGCACGTGTCAGCTGTCAAGTTTTGGAGCCAACTCTATTTTCGGACACTTGAATTGTCGGGATTCTTCCCCCCCAATGATTTCAACCAAATCTTCGGATAATCATAATAATCGTGGCCAACCTTTCTATTAATTAATGGATTTTTCATTTAATTTATCCCTCCTAATCGTTAATTAATGGTTCGTAGTTAATCAATGTTACCCCTTTTATCCTCCATATATCAAGCTAACTAATTAGCTGACAGATTTCTGTCCCACTTAGACCATTGATGACTTCTCTGTAGTGCTCTATCCTGTTGCACTTCTTTTTAATTTTACTTTTTGTCTTAATTGGTGTTTGATGATAATAATAATTTTGTTCTCTTTCAGGCAGTGAAAATAATGCTTTATATGTTTATTATAAAGGACTATCAAAACAGTTAATGACATATAAATTTGATACCGTCCGCAGTGTCTTGGTGAGTATCATCACAGTGAAATTCACTCTCTCATCTATTATTAAGCAAAATGATTCCATTGAAAATAAAACCAACACTTGATTTTAAAAAAGATATTTATAAAAACCAGGGCCCCCACGGGGGCCGCACAAGGCTCCTTGGCTTCTTTTGTAATGCAAAACATTACCAAAATAATAAATTATTAGGATTAATTCGAAAATATGTTGAAATATACATCTATATCTATCAACATCTTTCCATGTTTTCTCTCTCCATGTGTTTGAATGTACATATATAGTTTTTGAGGTCAAATCTCAATCAAGACCATTACATTCACTTTTAGCTGCCTCGGGCAGGTGGCGCTTGTTAACTTGGGAGAGCAACTTATCTAGGTGAAAGGCAACATTGAATGCAAAAAGCCAAGGTATATTATATTTATTTGGTGAGCACCAACCCAAGTTTGGCACAAGGCCATTTTACCTTGGCTTTTTAGATTCAGTGTTACCCTTCACCTAGATGAGCTGCTCTCCTGAGTTAACGAGCCCCATCTGCCCGAGGCTGCAAAATTGAAAGTAATGGTTTTGACTGGGATTTGAACTTGCATAGTACAATTCCAGAGCCCAAGCTTTTACCAATGCTCCACTGTCGCTGACCCAGGTATATAAAGCACGTAAAAATGGCCTTGTGCCTAACTTAGGTTGGTGCTTGACCAAGTAAATATATATATATATATATATATGTCTTTGATTGATGCCTCCATTATGTTGGATAAGTGCAACTTGACTTTACTGGGTAAAGGGGCTGCAAGGCGCATTCTGCGTCAGAGCTGCTATGAGGCTAAGCATGGCACTGATAAAAACAATATGAATAACTTTATAATACCTGAAGAAGATCAAAGGTCATTTTTTTACTGAAACATAGTGCAACAAATCAAAATAAAGATGAGGACAATAGTGTGAAAATCATTTCTCCAAAAATATTTTGATTTTGTTTTTTTAAAGGATAAAGACAAGAAAGAAGACGATGCCAATGAATTTGTGAGTGCCGTCACATGGAGACCTGTAAGTTGGCATTTTCTTTTTTATCTTATTTAGTGTTCTGGGTTAACTGACACTCCTATTACTCTATTTACATGAACTCTCCCATCTCTGGTGAGAGCTGCCATTTTAGACTCTCTTATCAGAGATTCCATGACAGCTTAACCGTTGACATGATTGTGAACCCCTTAAGAATAAGGCCACAACAATTAGAAATGAATTTAGTATTAAAAAGCATTAGTGTTCTGGGGTAACTGACACCCCTATTACTGTCTTCACATGAACTCTCCCATCTCTGGTGAGAGCGGCCATTTTAGACTCTATTCTTCAGAGATCACATGAGAGCCTAACCGTTGACATGACTTTAAAGACTCTCCTATTTGATATTGTGAATCCCTTAAGAATAAGGCCACAACAATAAGAAAAAGCGTAAAAAGCCTAAAAGTTTGATGTGCTGTTAAACAAAATAATCCAACAAATAACATACATTGAAATACTCTCGACACAGTCATTGACATGAAAGTTGTTGGCAAATGTCTGTCATTACCGACAATGCTACAGAGATCGAACCACAACATCCTATGACCAACGATGACACATCAGGCCCGGACGTTTGGCCAATGCCACCAGTGGTGCCTCACCCATCCATGTGGCACCTCCAGCAAGAGCGGCGGAAACCCAGGTAGGTATGATCACATCAGACGACACCAGCGTGGGTGACAAGCAGAGCGCTCGCGAACCGACGTGAAAATATGTGTCACTATTCGGACTTCCGCCAGGACTTTATGCTTGCTTTGATGGTCCTTACATTGACCAAGGACTTCTATCACTTGAACTCTCCCTGTGCCAGAGGAAAGGACATGCCAGTACGTCCGTGAGAGAGAGAGAGAGAAAGAGAGTGTGAGAGAGAGAAAGAGAAAGTGAGTGAGAGAGAGAGAGAGAGAGTGTATGAGAGAGAGAGTGTGAGAGAGAGAAAGAGAGAGTGTGTGAGAGAGAGAGAGAGTGAGAGACTGTGTGAGAGAGTGTGTGAGAGAGAGAGAGTGTGTGAGAGAGTGTGAGAGAGAGAGAGTGAGAGAGAGAGACTGTGTGAGAGAGAGAGTGTGTGTGAGAGAGAGAGAGTGTGTGAGAGAGAGAGTGAGAGTGTGTGAGAGAGAGAGTGTGTGTGTGAGAGAGAGAGTGTGTAAGAGAGTGTGAGAGAGAGAGTGTGTGAGAGAGTGTGTGAGAGAGAGAGAGAGTGTGTGTGAGAGAGAGAGTGTGTGTAAGAGAGTGTATGTGAGAGAGAGAGTGAGAGAGAGAGTGTGTGAGAGAGAGAGAGTGTGTGTGAGAGAGAGTGTTTGTGTGAGAGAGAGGGAGAATGTGTGTGTGTGTGAGAGAGAGAGAGAGAACAGGGTGCAGGGGGTGCCACAGAAAAAAATCCATGACATGAAAGAATATTTCAATAAATTCACTATAATCGATTAAATTTTTTTTTCACCGCATATCAACCTTTTTAGGTCATTTAATGCCAATAACAATCATTTTTGATGATTGGTTGATTCATTGGTTGGTTTTACAGCATATCAACCTTTGTAGGTCATTTAATACCGGGAACAACCATGTTTAATAACTGATTGATTCATTGGTTGGTTTTACAGCATATCAACCTTTTTAGGTCATTTAATGCCAATAACAATCATTTTTGATGATTGGTTGATTCATTGGTTGGTTTTA
>JAUZSX010000029.1:623867-636539 GCA_034780655.1 Idiosepius hallami | reverse complement strand
TATAAAAATAAATATACGGTAGCCAAAGAGAATATTCCGTCTCAAAGCAGCATATTCTTTTTAAAAAAGAATATTCCGGTGTAAAAAAGAATATTCCCAAGAATATTCCGGTGTAAAAAAGCATATTCTTGGGCATATTCTTAAAGAATATTCCCGGCATATTTGAAAGATAATATTGTCACAGCCCTAGTTATTTGTAGGGAGATTGTCTGATTAATATGCTTTTATTAAATATATTTCTTTCACATTCATGACTGTTTATATTATTTACTATGCATACAAAAATGTTTGAAAAATTCTAGTTTAGCATGATCATGTTTTAAAGAAAGTCTTAAATCTTTGGACCCTAATTTATCAAAATTACATACTCAGAACTGTGAGAAACATTCAGGTCAAAATATTGGTGTGTATTATCTTGCCTTATGTACTCAGGGCTGATATGTTGGCCTTTTAGGGTTAATTTAAAAGGTTAATTGGAGTTTTGGTGTTTCAATTGTTATTAACCCTTTGAATCCAGACTTATCAAAATTACCTAGTAGTCATCCAGAGTTGTTATAATAGTGTAACATATTAGGGTAAAAATATTGATGTGTCTAATTTTGCCTTATGTCATCAGGTCAAGAATCTTCTGAAAAATATTTCCTCAGGTTTTCAATAGAACATACTTACCTTTGAACCCTGACTTAGCAGAATTACCAACTAGTCATTCAGAGCCATTCTATTAGAGGACCATATAAAGGCTGTGAGTCTCTTTTTACCTTGGGTTGATATATCGACCCTATATGCTCTAAAGGGTTATAGATGAATTTTTGATCTAAACAAGCAAAATATATTTACCTAAAGATTTCTGCTAGGAAGGTTTTTCCTGTTTAATAAATCTGTTTTGAGATTGTTAACCTCACTTCACCCTCCTTTCTTATTAGAAACTTAAGGAACAGATTTTTTATTCAATGTACCAAACTAGAGTTGTAGTAATAAGTAGGATTGTGACAAGAATATTCTTTTTATGTAAGCATATTCTTTGCATACAGAATATTCTTTTTTACAAAAAGCATATGCTTAACTTTTTAAAAATGCTTTTTGTTAAAAGCATATTCTGAAAAAAATTAAAAGAATATGCTTTTAACAGAAAGCATATTCTTTTTTAAAAACAATATTTTTGAAGAATATTTCCAGCATATTAAGAGAATATAAAGCATATTTTAAAAAGAATATTGTCATAGCCTTAGTAATAAGCTAATTTCATAATAATTTTTTAAAATTTATTACCAAATTTTTGAAAGTAACAATCGATCTGGATTGGAATAAAACTAGAATCAAAATCTAAATTTTAAATCAAGTTGCATCTAGTCTTGGTGGGTCTATTTTCTTCTATCACTTTTATTGTTCATTTTTAAACCAGGTAAAAATTAACTTATTTGTACAGGGTGACCCGTAAGTAACTTTACTTTTTTTTTAATTATTATAAAATAGAATCTTTTGTAAACTAAACCACACCAACATGACCAAAGAAAAACTAGTAAAGGTAATTAAATTTTACTTTAAAAATAGACAGTCAGTTTCTGCAACGCAAAGATCTTAGATACACCATTTCAATATTAGGCATCTTCATTGTAGACCTGCAATAATGAACTTAGTGACACGTTTTCAATAGAAGGGCTGTGTAAATAATAGGTCTAGACGTAGAGCAAGTCTCTCACTACATACACCTATAGTTTTTATTTATCAGAAACAACATTGTAGGTTTTGCAGATCTTATTTAATCAAACCTAGGATAGTATGGCCTTGTTTTTAATATAGTTTTAATTGTATCTGTAAAATAATCATAGCTGTTTTTTTATATCTCTTATTTCAAATAATTCTGAAGATTAAGCATCTGTGATAGAATATTCTTATTATACCTAATAACCAGGGAAACATTCTTTGAAAAGAATGTCACAGCCTTAATAATGACTAGGCACATCTAGTTATTAGGACTGTGACAATATATTTAATGAAGATATGTTGTCACAAACCCTACTAAGTAAATAATTAAAAGACTGACAAGAATAATCATTAATAAAATCATATTACCACAGCTCTACCCTTGCTAAAGATAACTGAAAGTAATTGCTTTTGCAGTTAATCAACCAGATTTAGCTTTTTTTTACAAAACCTGCTTTTAAAAAAAAGAGGGGAGGGGTAGTCATACATAAGAATAGAAAAGATAAATGATTAAATTTTTTTATTTTCTTTCTCAAAAAAAGTTTCAGTTTATGGAAAATGTGTAGCTAAGGGCATTTTTGAAAAATATGTGAATGGCATTTTTTTTTTTTTAAACTTTTTTAGTATTTTCTATTGTACAAAAATTATTTTAAAAAATCCCCTGGAGATGAATTAATAGCTTTTTTTTTATTCTCTAAGGGATTTTTAAAATATTTTGAACTTGTTGAAATGAATTCTATTTGATATGTGAACAAAACCACCAGAGGCTTCCATTTTTCTAAAAAAAATGAACAGAAATTAAATTCAATTTCTGATAAGCCACAACAAAACTAAAAGAATGAAAATACATTTACATATGAAGTAGAAACAAAATAAAACCTTTTTTGGTTTTAAGAATTATGATTTTCTAAACCCCCCCCCCAAAAAAAAAGGGTGTGTAGTAAAACTCCAATTTTGAAATCTATCATGAAAGGCGTTAAGTTACAATCAGATAAAGATTGATTGTAAGAACTAAAATTATTTAACTTTGACATCCAAAAATATTTTCTTCTTGCCAAGGTTTTGCCAAAACAATGACAAACCTTTGAAAAGAGGAGGGAATAATAATAATAGACTTTGAAGATTTGAGTTTCTCTTCTTATGAAAAGCATTTCTTGTCTATTTTTAAAGTCAAAATAAGACAAGGAAAATGGATTCAAAATAATCCTTTAAGCAGGAAATCAATATTTCACAACAAAAGTTTCATTTAAAATATTTTCAATGCTTTTTTTTTTTGTTTTGTCAAAAGTGAAAAATCAAACTTTTGATAAATTGATTTCTGAAAATTAAGGCAGCTTTTTTTTTTCTTTTTTTTTTTGTTAGCAAAGAAAATGAGATCCAAAAAATCAGTGAAAATGTTTGTCCTTGGCATAAAAGATTTTAGCAAATATCAAGAGTATTTTTTGTGGCTGACGTAACCCTAAAAAAAAAAAAAGGAAGGTACCAGACCTTCATTTAAAAAGGGGGGAAGAAAAGTTTAGATGCAGGTAAAGAATCTTTTTTTAGTAACAGTAAAATAATTGATTCAGAAAGTAAATATTCCCTTTGAGAAAATGTTTCGTTAGGCGACGTGTGCTGCAACTGGTGGTCTCTGGGGTAGAGCATAGGGAGCGCCTAGAAACTGGTCTGCAATTCGTCCAGCTTCCCGGAAACCACTGAGAAGGGCTCCATGCACCGTGGCTGGGTAATTACGAATTGTATGTTCTCCTGCAAAGAACAGCCTTGGCAGGTTGCCAGGCTGAGGGGGTCCTCCTGCAACAGCTGGGTTAGGGCACACTGGGGTGGCCATTAAATCATAATCATTTCCTAAAAAGTAAAAAAAAAAAAAAAAAAAAATTAGTTTTTAATAATCGATTTAGGTTATGTTAATTTGGTTTGATTTTCTATCAGAACAGACTTTATTGTTGGAATTAACCCTTTCGACCCTAAAGGAACGATATATAGGCCTTAGTAACCAAAGGCAAAAAAGACACACTTATATGGTTCTTTAATAGAATGGCTCTGAGTGACTACTTGGTAATGTTGCTAAGTCAGTTGTGTTTGTGATTTCATTTACCTTAAGATGCCAGGGCCGATATATCGGTTCTTTAAGGTTAAAATGGTTAATAGTTTTTTTCTTTTTCTGAAGCTAATATAGTCCAGGAGGAAATGGTGTTTCCCTTGCACACAAAGAGAATTTAACTTTAGAGGGTTCAGAATGTACCTTAGGGTCCTAAATACTATTCTGCCTTTTAAAAAAGATATATAACTTGGACTTTTGTTAACTTGCAGAACTGTTTTGGGGAGCCTAAGCTACACTCTTAACCCATTAAAGTTAAATTCTCTTTGGGTGCAAGGGCAACACCATTAAAGAATGTTTCCAACGTTGCTTTGGTGATTAATGTGAAAAGAAAAACAAAGGCATCTTTATATTTACCTGATGAACCAGCAGCAACATAAGAATAAGAGCCACGGGCCCAAGGGTCAGCTCGCCATCGAGTTACCAAAGTTTCTTTTGGCTAAAATAAGAAAATTTAACAATTTTGTAAGTTTACATGGATTGCATTCAAAAAGTAGTTGTGCACTTTTGCAAGGAGTTGATTTAATGGGATTTTTTTTTTTTTTTTTAACTTAAAAATCAAATGCATAGGAATTAAAAAATTAAGCCAAACAATAAAAGGTGCACAGTGACTTTTTAAACACTCTGTAAAATAAAACTAAACAATTTTGATATTTACTATGGATTTTCTCAATGACAAGATCTGATCAACCACATTTGGTGTTTTTATATCAAAGTTGAATTCAATTAATTTTTATTAAGAAAGGGAGAAAATGTCAAGTTGTAAATTCCATTTGTTTATAAAATCTTTCACGTGTGTGTGTGTACATATATGTCTAATGTCAATATTACAGGAGTTCAAATCTTGGCCAGAACTATTGGCCTTTTACCTTCAGTTGCCTCAGGCAGATGGGACTCATCAACTCTGGAGAGTAACTTATCTAGGTGAAGAGTAACACTGATTACAAAAGCCTAAGGATCTGAATGGGAACTTGAAAATGGCCTTTTGCCTAACTTGGCTTTGTGCTCGACTAAGTCAATACATTTAATGACAGTCTGGATTGAAATCAATTTTGATAAAAGAAATGTTGCATTGGTTACCAACCAGGAAATGAATGAAGAATGAAGAATCCGAAAGGAGAAGATTTTTACCTGTGGTACAGCATTGTTTCCAAAGATTCCTTTAAGGACAGCAATGGAACGTCCAATAATAACATCATCACTGACATTTTCCATTATGGCTGCTGCTTCGCCAGCAACAAGGGCAAGCAGCACTGGGGCTTTGTACAGGTTCCAAAACAAGAACAGCTCCCCACGGCTGGCTGTAGTGCTTCCGACATGGCCAAACAAATTGGCATTGGGATCCCAAAACATTCGGTCAAAACACAACACCACCTGACAAAAAGGACAAGAAAATAAGATTTTAACTTTTCTTTTTATATCCAAGTTATAATTTTAAGTCAAGTTCTTTTAAAATTAAAATAAAACACTTAATCCAGGTGTCCCTCAGGTTATGAAGGATTCAAATGGTTTCAATTATGCTTTAAGAACTAAACAGCCTTTCTTAAAAAAAAGAAAAATCCATATTGAATTTTTTGTTTTGTAAACACTTTGATCTTAGCTTAGCATTTTATTCTTTATTTCAATTTATTTTATAGAATTAATTATTAATTATAGGAAGCAGAGTTGGAAATTTTTTTATGGCATCCGTCCACCTCTAAGGATAATGGAAATGCGCCGTGTTGATTCTGCCGCTGAAACAGTGGCAGTGAAGTGGCCTCTCCAGGGCGTAAGGCATATGCAATATTTTTTTGGGGGGGATGTCTCTGTTTCTGCCCATTTCTCAGTACCTCCCTCTCGGCCTTGCCGGTGGAACTCCAAGGAGAGTAGAACAGTATGTTTGGCACCAGGTTGGCCGCAGGGGCTACCAGAACGAGCAGAGTATAGTTTCGGACTGCCTTAGGGACTCCAACTCTGGATTTTCTTTCAGGGTTTACTCCCTTAGTTTTTCCTGAGCTCAGGTAATCCACAAGGCAGTGGAGGTTTGTACTTCAGAGTTTTCCATCTCCTAGATGCCTGTCTTCCCAAAGACTAATGGTGCATCTACCCAGTGGGTGTAATAGCGGCCCAAGATACTAACATATTTTCCTGCCCGGTGGAAAAAATAAAAAAATAAAAAATAAAAATAAGCAATAATACGCACTATTAAACAATAAAGACGAAAAATGTCACACCTTGAATGAAATACGGATTTATCTGTGTTCCGTGTCTATAAATTGTAAAAACAGAAAAACTCTTCCTACCCTCCAAAAAAAATAATTGACATATTCGCCATAACAAATAACCTGGCCTATCATTTTGATAGAGCTCATTAATGCTCTTAAGATACCAATAAAGGCTATAAAGAATGGCTTAGACTTGAAAATAACACGAAACAAATTATCAAAACAAAAACCACAAACACACAATTGTGTTTGGTTAGATTGTCTTTAATTCGTTTTTTTTTTTTACTTTTTAATGGAGAGTGGGTTTTAAGAGGATTAAAAAATTGTGAAAAAAACACAAGAAAGAAAGAAATAAAACAAGAAAGGAATCGAAACGGAAGTGAGGGCTGTTGATGATATTTTATGAATGAGAGCGGAAGTTTGCAAACAGGACGTGGGAAGCGCCATCAACTACTTCCGGTCGATACTTGATGAAAAGCGACACTTTAGTCGGCGATAATGAATCATCTTCAAGGGAAATATAACCTTTTTTTTTATAAAGTCAATACTTTTATTATTATTATTATTATTATTATTATTATTATTATTATTAATATTGTTATTATTATAATTATTATTATTACTATCATTATTATCATCATTATTTTATCATTATTATTATTATTATTATCATCATTATTATTAGTATTATTATTGGATCTCACACCAATCACCAGGTGCATTCACACCCAGCGACCAGTGGTTCATGCCGGAGCCAAAGTGACAACATTTGTCCTCTGATTTTCCAGCAGGTTCCACAACTCCACAGTTAAAGAATGTACGGTGCAATATTTCCCAGAGTTTTCAGCCCGATGCTTCCACCTCTCACACAATGATCAAACTGCCGACGACCAGTGGTGATCCCTAAAGACATAGAGACAATAAGTCTACTCTGGTATTCCGGTATATCTGGATACCTTGCAATCAGTGACTACGAGCCCCCTTTCATTTTTGATTATTATTGTTGTTGTTATTATTATTAATAATATTTATATTATTATTATTATTATTTATTTATTAATTTATTATTACAAGAGATATCACACCAATCACTAAGTACTTGCACCTCTAGTGACCAGAGGCTTTCACTGTCGTCAGAGTGACAACAAGTCTTTTCATAAACTTCAGAAGTACTATTTTTGATTATTGTCGAACTTTGACATCTTGGATAATTTAATATCAATTTCATCTTAAATTTACCTGCCCCCATATTTCATCTTAGATTTATCTAACTCCATTGCTACCAGGAATAATGATAAGAGGTTTAACAAAAAGATTGAGATTATATTTATTTCGTAAGCCCCAACGGAAGGCCATTTTTACGTGCTATTACCCGGGCTTTTTAAATTCGGTGTTACTCTTCACCTAGATTAGCTGCTCTCCTGAGTTAACGAGTCCCATCTGCCCGAGGCTGCTAAAGTGAAAGTAATCGCTTTCGACGATATATACATACATATAGAAATATATTTCGAAAGAGAGAGGGGCAGAAAAAGATGGATTTATAGATATGTTATATTTACTTGGTGAGCACCAACCCAAGTTTGGCACAAGGCCATTTTTACATGCTCTTACCCGGGCTTTTTAAATTCGGTGTTACCTTTCACCTAGATGAGCTACTCTCCCGAGTTAATGAGCCCCATCTGCCCGAGGCTGCTAAAGTAAAAGTAATGGTTTTTGACTGGGATTTGAACTCGCGTAATATGATTCCAGAGCTCAAGCTTTTACCAATGCTCCACAGTCGCTGCCCAGATTTCATAAATACTATTCTTAATTGTCTGAATCAAGTCCTCAACTTCAGATTAATTTTCTCTGGAAGTCTTGAAGCCAAGGTCAAATGAGGAAAAAAGAATATGGAATCTACATGTTGTTCGTATTTTAAATGTAAAAGAGAAAATCTATGTATTTTTTGGTGGGGGTGAGTGTCCTTTTAATTTTTATTTTCTCTCCACCCCCACCCCCGCCTTCTGGTCTTTTAGTTTTTGTTTTCAATCCAACATACTTTTTCTTTCACATAAAATTCTTGGCTTCTAATCAGCCTCAGAGAAATCCAAAACCCTAATTAAGATAACTGGTGCCCCACCTGCAGGCCTGAACCCATTTTATTTCGCCCCAGGGGGAAACCAAAATAGAAACTGACCAGTGAGGCTCTACTCCACTCATCCTATAGCATCCACACTTTCTCCCACTCCTACATAAACATTCAAACAAAAAAAAAACAAAAGATAAGAAAACAAGAAAAGAGATATGTTATAATAGATTTCCCCTTTTGAATAAAATAGTTATTTATTTTACAGTGAAAATATACAGGCAAATATATACTGATAAATAATGCAAGGATATAAAAACAGACAAATAGATAAGTCTCCTCCATCTAATAATATATAGGATATATATAAAAAAAAGATGAAAATTCAATAAAAAACACATTATAGATAAAGTAAAGATATAAAAATTCAATTAATAATATACTACAAAAAATATTTAACTAAAAACTTTATGATTAGAAATAGTAATATTATTAATAATAAAATAAGTAAAACTGACATAATCAATGTGGTGTATCACTTTATATGTCCAGTTGAGGAATGTTCCTTAGAAAATAAAACCTACATTGGCCATTCAAGAACAAAGTTAAATAGAAGATTAACTACAAACAATAACAACAGTAGAGCTATCAAAAACACATAGAACAACAACATGATAGCATAAAAACGACACCAAAAGAATGCAAACTGCTAATAAAAAATTTAAAAAAATAGGAAAATGTAATAATTATAAAAGATTAACCATAATAGAAGCACTGCATATCAAGAACAAAAATGGGCAGCAACGGTGGAGCATTGGTAAAAGCTCGGGTTCTGGAATCATATTATGCGAGTTCAAATCCCAGTCAAAACCATTACTTTCACTTTAGCAGCTTTGGGCAGATGGGGCTCGTTAACTCTGAGAGCAGCTCATATAGGTGAAGTGTAACACTGAATGTAAAAGCCCAGGTAGGAGCACGTAAAATGGCCTTGTGCCAAACTTGGGTTGATGCTCACCAAGTAAATAAGAACAAAAACCCCAATAAAACCAAAATGTTACTGACATACAATGTCAATTCCTGAGGATGAACATAAAGGTCTAAAAACATTCAAAATAGGACTAGGAGATTATATTAAGAAGTTTGATCCCACAACTAAGTTTCTTGTAAGAAAACAAGAAAAAAAATTGAACTAAGAATATTAAAAAGAAAAATTTTAATTCTTTTTAATGAAACATGTCTGAATAATGTATGAGTGTGTATGCAATTAATATACAAACACACATGTTCTAACATACAAGTTATTGGTATTATCGCTTATATACCTTTTTCATATATACATATATGAGAATATTTTAAACAATTTTATTTAATTAGTTTTTTTAACAAATGATTAACAAAAAAAGCTGGTATCGAAAAATCAGTTTTGGTTTAAAACCACTGGCTATCCATGACTTTTCTGGGGTAACTGACACCCCTATTCCTGTCTTCACATGGACTCTCCCATCTCTGTAGAGAGCGGCCAGTTTAGACTATCTTGTCAGAGATTCCATACCAGCTTAACCGTTGGCATGACTTTACATACTGTCCTGTTCGATATTGTGAACCCCTTAAGAATAAGGCCACAATAACCACATCAAAAATTTTAATATACTCTGTAATGTTAAATATCACAGAATTTAGCATTTCTTTCTTTAAACTACTGACATATTCTTAAATATTTTTTCTTCTGCAAATTACTACAATAGAGATCTTATCATGGTTTGTATTTTTATATGGTCATGTATTCTTAAGTTAGATCAACAAAAATGGATTAACATATTTTTATTTTTTTGACAATACAGAATTGTTCCTGTTTCCCTTGTTTGGTTTTTATTATTTGCATTGTGCTTGTTCCAACACGACCAATAGTTTTTTTTTTTTTTTTTTTTTGTTTTTTAATACTTGATTTACATTTTTTTTTGATGTGAAAATTTTTTATTCTCTTTAAAATAGAAAACAACAAAAAACACTTTTCATTTCTTGGTTGTATTTACCATAAACAATAAAAACATTAATATTTGTTTTGTTTGTTTGTTTGTTTGTTTTTTTCACTTTCCCCCTCCTCTACTCAAAATTGTCAATAATTATTAAATATTTTTAAAAACACAGTTGAATAACAAAGAAGTTTTTAACGATTCTATTTAGGAACAATATTTAAAAAAGTTCTACCAAAAGTAGCTTCTACTTAAAAACCTTACTTTTGATATTTTTGATTCTGATTTAAAATTCTTAATTCAAATTGTTTATGGGGACCTATCCTCTTACAGTACCCCAATATGAACCTGTCCAACTTTAATATCCTCTATGAGCACAGCTGGCTCAGTGGGAGAAACATCTTGTTCCCTATGAGACAACAACAGGTTTTCCTTCCATCTGAATGTACAGCTAAAACCTCCCACTACTTTTTGTATATCATTTTTCCTTCTGTCAATACATGTCACATTTTACTTATTATCCGTTGTCAAAGTCATTTTTTCAGTGGCCCTTGCACAGGACCATAACAAATTGCAAACCCAAAGATTAAAGCATTGTTGCTTATTCTAATGTTATTTTTAATAATGTAATCTTTTAATCTCATCATTGTTATGTATCAGTATGTGTATCTGAACGATACTTCAGCTTCATAATTTCCATTCCCCTGGCGAGAAGCAACAAAAATTTTCCTGCCAATATATGAACAGGGATTGACTGAGATTAATACAGGCCCTCAGACCAAAAGTGCAATAGGCCTCCTTTCCCAATTGTTTACAGCTAAATACCATATTGATGATCTGTGCATTTTGGCTTAATTAAGAAACAAAACTTAGTTTAAGATTAACATTGAAACTATTCCTAATTTTTTACGATTCCAGGAAAAATGTTGATTAATAATTCTGATTCCAAGTACGATCCCAATTTTTTGCCCACTTAGCTTCTCATCCCAATTTTCACCGAGGATACTTTGTCTTCTCAAATTTTCATTTTTGTACAGTCAAAGATCTGCCATTACTTGTGTCTAGCTCGGCAGTTGGCACAGCCATGAGAAACACACACAAGAGGGCCCAAGTCAGGCAGACCTCTCTCTGCACTGTTGTGCCCTCTGACCAGGTCCAATGACGTAACCCACCCCTGTATGAGAAGAGTATTTATTTCAACGACAGGACATGCACAGGACACCCTCAATTTGACAACTCGCAAGGACACATGGACTGATAACTAGTGACACAATGAACAGCAACTGCCCTTGGTTACAAGTGGTTGAATGTAGTTATTACTAGACACATAAGTTGGTGGAACAATTACATTACTGAACAAAGCACAAAAACACATGTAGTGGTGGTACTAACAGTGAGTAGAATTGTTGACTGCAGACTTTCCTCAGTATCTGTCAAAAACCGATATTTATAAGGAGAAATTCATTACATATAGATAGGTAAGTCCACCAAAACAATTATAAATTATTATCACTGAAATTGAATTTAGCAAATATTTTAGATAACATATTTATTATAGGTGCATTTCTTCCTTATAACCGGGGCTGTGATGCTATGGGTTTTATTATAGAATTTTTTTTATTGTTACTTGACTAATTTTTGATTTTACCATTTCTTTTAATGCTCTAGTTATTAGTGTGGCTGTTACAATATGCTTTTATGAAAAAATATTCTTGTCCCAGGACTATTAACTAGAGATATGACAAGCATATTCTTTATTAAAAGAATATTGTCACAGCCCTACTTACGTCATATAAGCAGAATTATCCATGTTTACTAAGAAAATATTAGATTAAGTTATTTTTGTATAATAGCATATATACATTTATAGTCATTTCACACAGAAGCAAATTAGGTTCACCACTCATTGTAGAAGCTATCAGCTAGCTGTAAAAATTGTAAAAAAGCTTTTGATTGAACCTTCTATTAAAATAAGTTGTTATTTATTCATTTATTGCATCTAGTTTGTTTATTTGATGGTAGATTTTATTTGCTGGCAATGAGCAAATATACACTAAAGTACATCAAATGAAAATTGATGAGATATGTTTATGTACTTAAATAGAGAGATTGCCAAAATACATATATATATATTTATATATAAACACTTGAAACTTTTCTCATCAATTTTCAGTGACAATGTTAATCCTTTTTGTTTTGTTAAATGTCTCTGTGTGTGTGTGTGTGTGTGTGTGTGTGTGTGTGTGTGCGCACACCCGCATACAATGGAAATTATATTTTGGCATAATCATAAGTGAATAAACTATAATAACTTTTTTTTAAATAACGCCAATAAATAATTTGGATATTTGAAATCATCAGTGCAACTCATCCAAATTGAACCTGCAATCTCAATTTTAGGAGAAAACCTGTTTATCCATTGAGCTAAGAGTTCAATTATTATTTATTAGCATTATTCTGTAAGTTAAAATTTGCTAGAATTTAATGTACCTATTTATTTACATGATTTCATACAAAACGATGACTTGATAATATGTGTGCATATAACGGAAATTATTATATTTACTTGGTGAGCACCCCCAAGTTTGGCACAAGGCCGTTTTTTACGTGCTCTTACCTGGGCTTTTT
>JAUZSX010000029.1:596833-618030 GCA_034780655.1 Idiosepius hallami | reverse complement strand
CTCGGACTTAACAGTCATATTAAATATAAACATCCCCCCTAAAGATAAGCTGGTCACAAACGACAGAACCCAATACACGGACATGTGTGGGCAGCCGACGATTTGGTGAGCACTGAGCAGGAGAGAGAGCACTAAGCAATTTTCCTTATAAATAAATGCTGTCTGTTGCCGCTAATTGTAATTCTGCACCAATTGCTGGTACAAGGGAGATAATTCAAAGTATTTTAATTTAATATAAAAAATTAGAATATTTGTTTAATTATCTGTTTTAATTTAAATCATTCTATAAATTAGAATATTTTTTAATTATCTGTTATACTAATTTATTAATGAGTGTTTAATTTTTTTGTAAAATACGGTCTATTTATTGTGTGCGCATCTAAAACGGAAGTCATGTATGTTGTTGTCAGTGATTGAAGAAGACAGACGATCAAAAATGCCGTTCTTTCTTGACTAAAAATGATTTTAATGTTTGTAGATTTATTTTCGTAAAAATAAGATAAAAAATATCGGTGTTTGTTATTAATATTCGCTAAAACTCCTCCCAGGGATGATATGTCTTCAAAGGCGATTTTACCGCTCGACGAAAGATTTGTTGAAGTCGAAGAGAAGAATGGAAAGAAAAAGAAAATTCCTGCTTTAGTAAGAAACAAAAATATTGAATGTTTTTTATTAATTTAAATGTCTATTTTTATTTAAAAAAATATTTTTTTTTATTACCGATTGAAAAAAAAAATCAGATTTGAAAAAAAATATATTTAAGATATTAAAATATTTTAATTTAGAATTATTTTTTTAATTAAAATATTTTAAAAATATTGTTGAATTTTTTTTTATTAATTTAAATATTTATTTTTATCAAAAAAATATTTATTTTATTATAGATTGAAAAAAAATCAGATTTGAAAAAAAATATATATTTAAGATAATAAAATATCTTAATTTAGAATTATTTTTTTTAATTAGAGTATTTTTGTTTAAAAATATTTATAGATTTTAAAATGTTTTTGAAAAAGTATTTTTTGATTTAAAAATACTTAAAAAAAATTTTTATTTAAAAATTAGGCCATAAACATTGATTTTTTTTATTTAAAAATTCATTTTTATTTCGAAGTATTTGAACTTATTTAAAAGTTTTAAAAATATTTAGCTTAAAAAGTTAATGTAATAATTTATTTTCTTAATTATATTTGGAATTATTTTGTTGAAAATTCAACTTAATTTCAAAATTTTGATGAAAACTGCATAATTTTTTTAAAACGAAAGTCACAAATCTTTTCAAAAATTATTTAAAAAAAAAACTGAATATATTGCATTTTTTTTGCAAACACGGCTTTTTTTTAATAATTAATTTGTTTTTAATTTTCCTAAAACTTAAAAAAAATTCTATTTTTTTTCTTTTTTTGGTTTACTCTTTAAAATTTTTTGTAAAATTTATTTGAATTCTAAATTTAAATAAATGCTTATTTGGACGAATTTATTGTCTGTGAATGTTTTTTTTTTTTTTTAAGATATTTTTTTTTACCGATTTAAAACCGGAGAAAATTATTTGATTTTATAAAAAAAAAATTTTTGAAACCAATTTTATTATTATTTAAGAAAATTAGTTGAGTTGACTTAGTAAAATTATGTAATCATTTGAAATTTTTTTTACGTGGATGGTAATTGTTGTTAGTGTGGTGGGGTGGAAGGTGGGATGGGTGGACTAAAGTGGTCCTGTCTGTCCTTAATGAAACCCCTTTCCCCTTCATAAAATATTAAGCGTAGACACGGAGTCAACAACGACCTTTTTGGTGATATGGTCACTCACTGGATGATGACCGCACGCGCAGGCGAGAAATAGATAGTCACCACAAGACCGTTTTTGATTGCTCGTCCTTGCTTTTTACACCCTCTTTGAGCACTTTAAGTTAAAGAATTAGAATAAGATTACCTATTTATAGTTAGTCTTTAACTCCTAAATAGCCAGGTAATTCTTTTTGTGGATTATTATCGATTTGTTTTGAAACCAAAGTTTCTTTTTTTATTAGAGAAAAAGAAAACCGATTGAAAGGAAATTAAAAACTATCCAGATGTTTGTCTAAAATTTCAAATTAAATTAAAAGTAAAACTGTTTTTTCGAAATCCTTGGGATAAAGAAGCTTCTTGATCATTGAACTGAACTCTGGTCAAGACGCGTTGGATACACCACACACCGCAACCGCACCGCACCGCCGGTTCCAGTCAGATCACCAAAGTTAAGCAATAGGGAGCCTAGTCAGATGAGTGACCATTTAAGAATACCAGGTACAGGACAAGTCACAAACCTGCACGCGGTGCCTCTGCTACTCCTTCAGAGGAAATCAATTGTTACACCACGCACCTGCGATCCGGTATAATAATAACTCCCGATTACGACAAGGAGGTTTCCGAGAGAGATCACCACCTCACCTCACCTCACCTCACCTGAAGACGCCGGAATGGTTTATCGGCCGAAACGTTCTGTATAACGGAAATTAAGATAAGGACAGCAACAGTCCGAAAAATACTTCTAAAAACAGCTCTTCTTCTTGTCACCTTTTTTTTTCAGGGGGGGTGTCATTAATTTTGTGCGCTTTTGTAGAACAAGCAAATGGAGAAATATTTTTTTGCTCGGGGACTTTGCACCGATTGTAAGACAGCAATTTGATTGGGTTAGGGTTAACACTATTAAGTTCATTTTATTAGCCAATCAAATTGCTGTCTTGTAACCGGTGCAAGTCCCCGAGCAAAAGAAATATTCCGGACAAATTCCCCCATTTGCTTGAGCTTGTTCTGCAAAAACGCCTAATTTTGTTCCCAACATAGGATGTTCCAATAAATTCTTTATTTTTCACTGAAATCTCAATAAAATATTTTTCGGTTAATTCTGTGTTCCATATTGCTCGCTATCTGGTTTTCCCCAGGTGTCTCGTGTCCGATTGTGTGTGTGGCGGTGTTGTTGTTGACTGTTGTTGCTTTCTTTTGTGTTTTTTTTAACTGTCCATTTTTATTTATTTATTTTTTTTGTAATTTCAAGAGTTTTTTTTCTGCCGTAATTTTTGACCAACTTAAGCCTTCCTCCACACACACACACTACACACACACAAACACACACAGTGGATTTTTATCGGTCCGACCGGCGGGGTCGGGGTACCGGGTCCAGAGTCGGGGTCCACTCCACTCCACTACCACCACTATCTAATTTTTCAATTTTTACCGCTTTAGCAGCTATTTTCCGGCTCGAATTTTCCAATCGAATTTGTTGATGTTCCATTACCATAGCTCTGAAAACCCCATATCAAATATCCAGTCTCTAGACTAAAATTTGACAAAAGTACTAGTGTTTTTGCGAGAGATCGCTCTCTCCTCAGAAATAATACACCCCCTCCCTACACACAATAACCCACAAGGTCCCTCCTAGGTACATCTTTTCTTCAACATGAGAAAAATTGAAAAATGTTAAATTTATTTCCGAAAATATGGACATGATCAATATGTCTTCCATATTCATCTTGCTTTAAAACGATATTATTGAGCCCTAACTTATCAAAATTACCAAGTAGTCACTCACTCAGTCAGTGCCATTATATTAGAGCAACATTTTAACATCAAAGTTTTGGTGTTTCTTCTTTTGCCTTATGTTCTCAGGGCCGATATATCGGTCCAATAGAGTCTAAAGGTTGAAAAATGGTGAGGACTGGAGGCAGACACCACACCCACACCAGTGACACCACAAGAAGAGTCAGCGTCGGCGGGTTGTCGCCAAGGCAACAGGCATTTATTGGGAATAATTATACTTGATGAGCAGCAGTTCAGGCACCCAGTTTGGCACAAGGCCATTTTTAAAGTGAATGCAATAGTTTTGACTCTGATTTGAACTCGTGTCGCATACTATGATTTTAGAGCCCGAGCTTTTACCAATGCCCCAATTTCGCTGGAATAATTAAGCCGAATGAATGAAATGAATAATTCTTCCCGAATGCAAATATTTGAATTAAAATTCATTGTTTTTCGGATTATTGTCCTCAATTTTATTGATCTATTTTTGTTTCACTACGAAAATTACTTCATAAAACTTAAAGGGTTACGGAAAATAAATTTCATTGTATTAATTAAAAAAAATTATTCATTCCGATTGCCGTGCTCTTTGCTTCTACAGAAAAATAGAAAATAATAATGTATTTTTATGAAAATAATAATTTTATTTTGAGCTTGGTGTAAGATGTGATGTGTATGTGTACCCTACCCATTATTCTGTACCCGTTATTCTACCTCAGGGATAATAATCACCCTTGGATACTGAGTGCAGAAGTGAAAACCCAAGTGTTGCAGGTCGTTGCAGTAGTACCCAATTTGGCAGTAAAAAAATAACCCCCATCTCATAAACTTGCAAATAAAAAGTACAACAACGCTATAAATTTTCACTATTTTGGTGGTGTATTCATGTTATTTATTCAATATACTTTTAAAATAAACCATTAGAGTGTTTTAAAAACGAATAGAAAATAATTTCTTGATTTAAAAAATTTAAGTATATTATTTTTTATGAAACCTTTTAATGAAAAAAAAACATTATTTTGTTCTCGTTTTTCTGAAAAAAAAATTAAGGCTTAGAATTCATTTTTCAAGTAGTTAAAACTTTTTAAAGATTGTCAGTCAGAGAATTTAAAAACTTTCCGACGGCGATTTTTGGGTAATGCTACCCTAAGACTCTACGCATGGGTGTTCTTTTAATTTTCAATTTTTGTAATTTCTCACTTTTACAAACATTTTTTTTTCTTTGGTTTATTAAACCTTTTTTTCCAGACATTTTTAAATTAACAGCAAACGTTTTTAACGAAGTGTGTGCATTCATTCATTGTGTGCGAAGGCAATTTTTATTTCTCATTTCTACAATAAATGTTTATTTATTTTTAAAAATGTTTGTAAAAAAAAAGTTGTTTTTTTTTATCTTTTCGATCAACCTCTTTTAACAAAACGGAACGAACAACGGCTCAGAATGATTAGTTGGTAATTTTGCTGTGTTTGTGTGTTATCGTGTCTTTTGGGTTTAAAGGGTTAATATAAACCAATGTAAGTAAATGAATAAACATTTATTGTAAAAGTGAGAACTTCGCACACAACAACACGGTCAGCAGCAGAGAGCACTAACAACACACACACAAGTCGTTAAAAATGTTCGTTGTAAATAAAAAATGTTATAAAAAAAAAAAGAGCACGTAAAATGGCCTTGTGCCAAACTTGGGTTTGTGCTCACCAAGTAAATATAATATATATATTTCAAATAAATAACTAATAAACCAACAAATGTCAGAAAGTATATTAAACATTCTTTATAAACAAACCATGGTTCAAATTTTCAAGTTATTTGCCTAGATTTCTTCTTTTGAATTTTGACTAAAAAATAATTCCTGTTCAAAATTAAATTCATTAGAAAAATAAGATTCTTTTTCACTGAAAATGCTCGAAAAGACACAAACATAAAAACGCACATATAACAAAATGTTGTGCACTTACTGTTTTATAATTTTCTTTTTTCTTTATCAATTTTGGATCCGATACAGTTCAGAACTTTGTTAACAAATGAAACATAAAAATGGCTTCTTCAATGTTGTCGTCTGCTTTTAATGAGTTTTATCAGCCGACTTTTTTTTTTTTTTTTCACATAGCAAACATTTAAAAAATGAAAACTAATTTCGTATTTAAAAATACCTATAGACAGGATTTTTTCAGTAACAATAAACGGGTTAAAATTTAAATTTTTTTACCCTCTTTATTTTTTTTTTCAGTAACAAAAAAAGAATGAGTTAAAATTTGAATTTTTTTATCCCATTTGAAAAAACAAAAAAACGAATACTATAATAATAATTATCCTTTTTAATCAACAAAATAAAATATATCTTAATTAATTTTCTACAGTATTATGGATTAGATAAACATAAAAACAGTTGTCTCACTAAATTTTTTAATAAACTACAATTATCGAAATATGTTTCTGTTTCACTATAGAAACGTGTTAATTAGTTAAGATGCGAATAAACGGCATAAGAATTTCTTTATATTGTCACACACATCAAACAAATTTATAAGATATATTTCAATTTTGATTGTCATTAAAATAGAATTGAAATTCTTTTCCATGCTAATCTTCATTGTTACTTTCACATTTCAGTCCATGAGATCTTTATTAGGTATTACTTGACAGAATCGTATATATTAAACTTAGGAGCATTCTGTGAAAGGAAAACTTTATTCATCTGAGAATTACAGGTTAAAATCTGATTGCAGGTGGGAATAGCTTAGAATACCTAATATTTAACTAATCAAAACTTATGAAATGAAGATTGAGGACCTGTAAGAATTTGGTTTAGCTTTGAGTGCTTCCATGTTCGTGAAATATTTGAAGGCTAATAATGAGCATAGCAGTTAAAACATGAATGCAGAGATGAAAAATATGCCTGAATAATTTGAATTATGGTTATATGTGCTTAAACCTTTGGACCCAGACTAAGCAAAATTACAATCTAGTCACTCAGAGTTGTTCTATTAGGACTGGAATATCGTGTCTTCTTTGGCCTTAGGTCACCAGGGCCAATATATCAGCTCTTTAGGGCAGTGGTTCACAAACTTTCATATACTGGAGCTTAGTAAATAGGTTCTAGCTTACATGAATGCCAAATGGTAGATTGAGTGCATGCGAGCAGACTGGGTCTAGGGCTTTATGAAGGGCCGGAGAAAATTTTGCAGGAAACAGTTTGGTACATTTTAGAAGCATATTTATGGCTTGATATCGCTAATATTTTTAATGAAAATATTTAACAAGGCATTGTGTCAACAAATTTATCAACTTTTATTGTGACTATGTTCTCGGCAAACGGTCAAGAAAACCTTCATGTACTGGTCCATGAACCACAGTTTGGGGATCACTGCTTTAGGATCCAAATGATAATTAAAACTTTAGACCCTAAAGCACTGATACATTGGCTTTGGCAGATTAAAGCAAAAGAGGATACACAGATATTTCACCCTTCATATGGGCTTCTAAGAGAATGGCTCTGTTTCACAAGTTGGTTTTTTCGCAAAGTCAGGGACCAAAAAGTTAACAAAAAGGCAGGCAACAGTAATGGTGAAGATGTAAGCTGGTTTGTTTGTTTTACATCATGTTACAATATTGAGGATAGTGTCACTAGTTTATGGCCAGTGAGGTTTGCATCTTATTCTGTGGGTTTCCAGTGATATATAAGGTGTAGATAGCTGTTTTTTTTAGGCAGTGAGGGAGAAAAATGGCTCGAGTCAATTTGAGGAAAATTAAACACTTAACCTGAATTCAACTTTTCTTTCCAGCTATGTCAGACGAATGAAGATGTGTTACTCAATCAGACTTGGTGAGTATAGTTTGGGATTGATTGGGAGATGTTAGACAATGTCAATTATGCTAAATGCTTCGTTTGAAGAGAATATTTGTTGTTATCCTTCACAAAATCTATCTATAATAAGGCTAAAAATGATTCACTATTGAAGTCTTCGCAAGTTTATGCCTTGTGTCCAAGAGGGAGGAGGAGTGAGAAAACAAATGGTGGTGCCCACAAGTTCTTTCTCAAGTGAAAGAATGAAATGGTAGGTCGATGCAGGGTAACTATCAATTGAGTTAAATGAATTTCATATTCTAATGTTCATCAACTGTTACACTTAGGAGGCTGCAAATTTGTTTTTTTTAGTATTAACGTAGAATATTTGTTTTTAAAAGAAAGAGTCGCTAGCCCTATGCTCAACCCACAACCATTTTCTTGGGCTTTTGTAATCAGTGTTGTTTTTCACGTAGATGAACTTTTGGCCGAGGCAGCTAAGGGTAGATAGAATGGTTTTGACTGGGATTTAAATTTGCATAATATGATTTCATTTACCAATGCTCCACTTTGGCACCTATATTTTTTTTTGACATTTCCAACAAACAACCTTGGTATTTTTTTGTTCTTGTAATTTAGTTAATCTTTGAAAAGAAATTGATGGCCACTGTTTTAAAATGTTGATTAAAATACTTCGATAAAAAAAACCAAAAACATGTTGAAGGTTTTCTAACAGTAATACCACCAATTTTTTTTAAAGTTATTTTTTCTTAAGTTGAAGAGCTATGAAGACAGGAAAGGTAACATTAAAATAATCAACATCTTATGCTTCAAAATATTTTTCTACAAAGTCACCACCATTCTTGTTGCACTTTAACAACGGATGAAGACTAATAACATTAATATTAAATTTTTTTAACAGTTACTTTCATTTTAAATCACATCATCACTGTAAAATCAACGAACCAGTTTTATACCAGAGCTGACATCAACTGCATTGGTTTCATTAACATTCAACAGGTGCTGATGAATGTTGATTCAGTTAATGATGCATTTTTTGCTTTTGACACCTCCATGGCATGGGTTGCTTTTTTTGAGTCTCTCACCTTCAATATCAGCAACAGAGAGAGTAAACTTTCAGGTCATGAATGCATAACTTCAGTCATCATAATGTAATTTACAACCCCCCTCCCTCGATCAATTGAGGCAGAATAAAAATATTAAAAAAAGGAAGAGGATTGGGGGATTATATTAAGCTCGACCCCACGACTATTCTCAAACTCTATCTTATTGTTGTCATACACTTGCATTTATTTACATTATATAAAATACAGAGAAATGTAAATCTAAATATTTAAGATTATTTGCTTTATTATGGTTATGTATTTCATATAGCTAGGCATATCAGTTGTATCTGTCTTATAGCATATCAATAAAATTTTTATTGTTGCTAATAGAAATTTCAAACTAATTCTATTTTATTGTTGTCATAGATTTGCATTTATTTACATTATATAAAATACAGAGAAATAGACACCTAAATATTCAGATAATTTTCCCTATCATGGTTATTTTTGTTTATTGGCTAAGTCAATCTTTTAGTCATTTATGCTGGTAATAAGTTTTGTTTTTTTCTTTTACAAGACAGGCATCTTTATTTTTGTAAACAGATTGATAAAAGAACAGTACTTACACTATTTGACCCATAGCTAGGAGGATAAGTAAATTTCTTGAGAATACTAATTTGAAAGAAATTGGCAGATTTGGATTTGAAATAGAATACTACAATTTCAAAATCCAAGAGTTGCTTATCCATTCAACCTCTCTGGGTCTCGTATTAAGTAAAATTAATAAGAGACTATGCATATAGCTAATTATCTTTAAGCTTTGAGCCACAGAAAAAATTGCGTCACCCTTGCACCTAAAAAGAATTTAACTTTAGTGGGTTCAGAGTGTAGCTTAGGGTCCCGTAAACATGGCTGTTCAGCATATCAACAAAAGTCAAAGTGAGTTATATTTTTAACATGAAGAACCGTGTATAAGGTACACTCTAAACCCATTAAAGTTAAATTCTCTTTGGGTGCAGGAGCAACGCCATTTTTCACCAAATGATAATGCGAATCTAATTTAAACAATGCCGATTGTTTAATACTCAATTCTAAATGCTATTTTATATACAAACAGTAGACATGTTCATTGCATAGAGTAGCAGCAAAGAAATAACATGCAAGCATAAAATCTTTTAAATGTGAAAGAAAAAAAAATCAATGGTCATTATTAAATATCAATGTTTAAGATACACAAAAAAGTTTGTTTTTTTTTACCCAATTTTGATCATGCAGAGTTCTTTAGTTATCTCCCTTTATTTGTGAATGATTAAATAAAATGAAAAAAAAAATAAATAAAAATAAAATGAAAAAAATTTTTCCTAAGTTTCCTGAATTGTTTCTAATACCAGACAGTTTTTTTTAATGACATATCAATCTTTAAGAATCATTCATGGTGCACATTTTTGTTCTGTAATTCTCATAAGAATATATTTGTTTACTATACTAGTTAAGAAGGCAATCATCAAAATATAAGATTAAAAGTTTCAGGTTTTATTATATATTTGTTTCATATTAAATTAAATCAAATCTAGCTTCTGCCAATATTTCTTTCTTTCTTATAACTTTTTAAATTGATCCTGTAAAAAAAACATCACAGTCAAATGAAGTTTAAATTACAGAGAATACAAATTTCAAATTAAAAAAAAAATGTCACGGTATTCTAAAACCTTTGGAGCCTTTACACCCGATATATCACAGAGAAAGAAACTCTATTTAGGTCCTAATATATTCCTATAATGGTCCTGAGTGAGTACTTGGTAATTTTTATAAGTCAGGGTCCAAAGGTTTTAATTAAAAAAAAAAAAAGGGGGCAGCATCAAAATATCCCCAGGATGAATTACAAATTTTAATGGCTATTAAAGCTATTTTAAAATAGAAAAAGAAGATGAATAAATTTGACATAAAAAAGGGGGGAAAAAAAGAAAGGAAGAAATAAACTTGATAGTCAGAGACAAAAATAAATGAACAGTGAAAGGAAAAATGGAAAAAATAGATATAATTTTTAATAGATGATACAATCCAAACTTTCCAATAAAATGCTGTAAGATTGGCTACTTTGGAAACAGAAACATGCTTTGAAAAAAAAAAAAAAAAAAAAAATTCTCCTGATTTTTGAAAATTTTTCAGGCAAGATGAAGAAAAAAAAGAAAACTATTTTTTGCTTTAGATTCCTGCAAAACTTTGTACCTAACAGGATGGAATAAATATGCATCAACAAAAAAAAAAGGTTAATCCTATTGAATTAAAATTTCTTTTTTAATCTTTAAAGGAAGAGAGAAAAAAACAAAACAAACAATATTTCATGAATCAAAATAACATCACCCATAAAAAAATAAATTTGATTGGTTGATAATTTAATTCAATCAACCAATCAAATTGTCACTTTATGGTACCTAAGTGCTTATCCACCAATATTTTCTTTTTTTTTTCCATAAAAAGAGACACAAAAAAGCCAGAGAGAGAGAAAGAAATTTGATTTATATAACTTGGTTTCTGTTGAAAATTAGATCTGTATACTTACAACAAAATGATTGTGAAATGTTATGTTTGGGTGTTTATGCACTACTCTTCTGAGAATTAAAATCATCATCATCAATATGATCTTTATTATCATAATTATTATAATATATAGAAGTACCATCCATCACTAAGTCAATGAGAGTTAATTCAAAACAATCGCAAAGAGAAAGAAGGGTACCAACAGTTAGACATGATAGTCATAAGATTTTTTTTCCTTCTGCAGTGAGGGTAGGTGAATTGCATGATAAGGTTTTTTTTTTTTTCTTAATATGTGTTATCTGATATTAACCAAACAAGTATATCATTCATTTACTAAATGAATTTTTTTTCAAGATTTTTTTCTTCATTTTAATCTTTTGTTTATATATTTTTTTTTGCATGATAAAAAGTTACCATTGATTGGATTAAAAATTGATAAATATTTTCTTACATTTTTTTTTGTTTATTTATAAAGAAAAAAAAAAATCAATCCTCCCCATTTATAATTTTTAAAAACTTCTCAGCCTCCTTGAAAAAATTGATTGTTTTTCTTTCTTTTTTTAATTTCATTTTTTTTTTCTTTAAATAAATGAGAAAAAAAAATTAACAAAAAGGTTCCTTGGATTCATTAATTTTTTTTTCTCCTTTCATTTGTTTGAATTTAAAACCTTCCTTCACTTTTTTTTTTTCATCTGTATCACTCAAAAGCCGTTTACAGTCTGTTGTCAAGACCAATAAAAAATGATCACACAGTTGTTAAAAATGAAATGATTTGTTTATTTTTTTTCTTTCATAATCTATTATTTTTTCAATTGTTGGGAAGGGAGAAGGATGTGATAGGTCAAGAGGTAGGAAATTTGGAAAGTGGGGAGAGGGAAAAAAAAAAAACTCAACAATAGTCCAGTTCCCATTTTCTTATCCTGAAATCCGACCCCAAATGAAGGCTTGGTTTATTTTAACCCTACTGACCCTAAAATTAAGAATTCGGTAATAATTACTATTTTTTTCTTTAAACGTTTAGTATTGGTGACCTAAGACAAAAACCCCAAAATAACACCAATATTTCCTCCCTAATATAGTTGTTTCGTCTAATCGAATGAATCTGTGTAACTAGTTACTCAGATTCATTCAACAAGACAGCTATATTACAGCGGAAATACCAGTGTGTCTTTCTTTTTTGCCTCAGGCCACCAGGGCCGATATATGGGCCTTTTAGGGTTAATTACCACTTTCTTTTGTAGAAGGTTTTGTTGAAGACGATGTAGAGGGTGATGAGGATTTAGAAATTGAGGTTTTAGGTGACAATGATTTAGTAACGCTTATTTTTTCAGGGGAAGTGGTCATTGATGATGATGATGATGATGATGAAGAAGATGATGTTGATGATGAAGATGGTGTTGTTGGGGACCGCCGTATAATAGGAGGTGGATTTGAAGACTTGATCACTCGGTGCGATGCTGACGGGAATGACAGAGTTGATGTTGACACAAGGCCACGGTTGGGCAGACGCCGCAGGGTATTTTTGTGCTGAAGGTCCCATAAGGTTTTTGGCTTGTTCATCAGTTTTGGCGAAGGAACTGGACTCCTGAATGGTGAAGTCGAAGTAGAACTGGAGGATGACGGGTGGGACACACTAAAAAAGTCTTTGGTGGAAACACCTTCAGTCTTACTAGAAGAGCTGGCGCGATAACTCTTGCTACTGGGACTAATGATGTGGGTACCTTTGGTACTAGGGCTAATGACATGGGTACTTTTGCTGCTGGCAGGGGTACTCTTGACGCTGGGGCTGCTGACGTGAGCAACCTTACTGGGGCTGCTGACGTGAGCAACCTTACTGGGGCTACTGGTGGGAGCACTCTTACTATTGGAGCTGGTGGTGGTACTGTCCTCAGGAGAAATCAGCAAAAGTTCATTATTTTCGTTAAGCACTAACGTCACTAAGGAATCCTGCGATGTAGAGGTTCCTGATATGTTAATATCAGAGGCAGAGATTCGAGGCATTTGGAGATCGTCCTTCTCCTTAACACTTTCACCCTTCACGATCGGAACTTCCTTTGTTAATACAGGTGGCTCGGAAAAATTTTCAGATTCTGGGCCAGCCTTGGAGTTTGTGGTCTTACTCGCTTTCTCGGATATTGATTTTGTATTTGTACTGGGACCAGAATCCAGCCCGTCATTATCAGATTTTTCGTTCGTTACACAGCTATTCTGTTCGGTGGCAACTGAAGTTGATGTAGAGGTAGTAGTGGATGTGGTGCTTGAAGTGGAAGTGGCGGCAGCATTAACAGGAGGAGTGGTCTTATTTTCACTGGTTGCTTCCCCATCATCTTCATCATCATCCCATTGGAAGGGTTGGGCATCAGGATCCTTCAACGGTTTACGCACCCAGGATATGTGCTCCTTGTCCGGGTCAACAGCAGGCTCAAATATCTCAGTGGTTGGAGTGGGGTCGCTTAGAGTGGGTGAGGGAAGATTCTTGGTCATTAGAGTGGACTCCCCTCTCTTTTCGATCTTGAGACCCGGAGATAACACTGCCTTCTGGATGTCCGGCAGAGCTTTTATAATTGCTGGGGCCTGGCTGGCATCTGCAGAAATCCGCAGCCTTTTCAAAGGTGGGGTCCCCTGCTGATTGACCATTTTAGCAATTTGGTTAGGATCACTGACGACCTTTAACATGCCATCTTGTTCCGTCAGAACGAGGGTCTTTACAAGACCAGTGCCACTACTACCACCCCCACTTCCACTACTAGCAGCAGCAGTAGCAACAGAAGTCAATGGAGAGGTTTCACGTTTGACGGCAGTCCGTGGTGACGGGGAGATATCTCGCTGACTAGGACTATCTACATTGCAGTTTTCAGTAGGTTCAATATCACTTAAACTAATGATGTAGTGCTCCGGTTGTTTGAGGTTGACTCCCTTATGGCTGGCAAGATGGTATTTAGTGTCTGACCAATAATAGGTGGAATAATTGCAAATTTTACACTTGAATCGATCAAGCCCAAGGTGTTTAGCTGCATGGCGTTTCAGGTGTTGCAGGTAAGAAAATGGCTGATTACATTCCAAGCAGCGGAGTGTTTGGAAGTCGGAGATCTCCTCGATTTTACGATTGTGGTTGCACAACTGGACATGCCGTTCAAAATGCTGCCGGAATGAGTAATAACGATTGCAAGAGTAACACTGAAAATTTCCAATTTTGGAGAGCTCTGACGATACGAACATTTTGCTGGGGGTAGTACGTAACTTTTCCAGGTTGGTGACTGTAGATTTAATACATTCTGATGGCTTTCCCGGTGTCTTAGACACCCAGAATGTTTCAAGCTTGACGGGCTGAATCATGCTTGAAGTTACGGAGTAGTTTTGATCGGCAGAATTGCTGTCTTTGTTTGAGGCACTGTAAGATCCGGTGGAAAGTTTTGGAGTGCTAACACCAGAGCTAGTGCTGGCTGATGGATCACCCCCTGCTATACTGGGTTTGTTTGGACGTTCTCTGACCTTCATACCACCTAACATAGATACAGAATTATCGCTGATTGACTTTTTCTTACCGACCGTCTTGAAAGCGACAATTTTGGTGAAGGTTTTAGGCCGACCCCTGCGTTTGACAGACACTTTATCTTTCACTGAACTTTCCGTTCGTTTACGGCACGTTTTCACGTGCAGCTTAATAGAACCCTTCCTCGTGAACGTCTTGAAGCAGAACGAACACTTGAACAACATGCATTTCTTTCGAATCTTTTTGTGCTTTACCTCGACTACAGACGTCTTGCGCAGCTTGGCCTGCATCTTCTGCAACTGGCAACGCTTCAGACCGTGCTCTGACCGCAAGTGACCAATTAGGCCTGAAAAGAAGCGCAGGATTTTGGGCTTTTTCTTGCAGTACGGACACTTATAATTCTTCTCTGGCAGCTCACTGTCCTTGCCGCGTTCAGAACGCTTAACCGCTTCAATGACAGGAAATGTGGCCGACATATCTTTCTCGTCCACCCAGCAGTTCTTCATGAGGTTGCGCCACATCGGTAGCAACTGCTTATCCTTAAGGAAATGAGGATCTCTCAAGTGCAAGATCAACTCGGAAAACGTTTCCAATCGGGTCTCTTTCTGACAAATGGGGCACACAAAGTGACCCTTAGCGTCAGCCAAGTGCTTCGACATATGATGGGCCAATTTGCTCATATTCGTCAGCTCCAAGTTACAATCGGGGCACCGAAGACGATTTTTCAGCTCATATTCCTCTGGATCATCCAGATCATCATCATTGATCGTTTTGCCTTTCTCTTTTTCATCATCCACTTTGCCTTCCTTATTGTCAACAGCATTATTCGGGGCCAGATTTGGTAGTTCATTTGGAGGTACCTTGTCTGTAGCAGCAGGTGTAGAACTTGATGTGGTGGCTTCATCGGTTTTTGGCTTTTCGGCACCCTCACTTGCATCTGAAAGGGGTTGATTTTTATCTTTATATCTCTGGTAAGCATCAAGAACCCCAGCAATTAGGGGATTTAATGTATCAGATGCATCAGACTGCTTCTGACCGACCACTGAATTGGGATCGGTGGGAGCAGTGATCTTACCCTCTGGAGTAAGGACAGGAGGTTCATCAGCTTTATTCTCAACACTTATTGGCTCTGGAGCTTTAAGAACAGGTTTTTTTGTGTTATCGTCTACCAAAGATTCTTTTGATGCAGTTGTAGTAGTAGTGGTCGTAATCGTGGCAGCAACAGGTGGTGTAGTTATAATAGGAGTGGTGTCAGCCGAAGTAGCAGTAACTGAAGTGGAGGAGGCAGTTGTAGAAGTGGAGGTGTTTGAATTAGTAATAGCTGCAGTGGGTGAAGAAGTGGCCCCAGTGACAGTGGAAGGAGTAGCTGCAGCGGGGGTAGGAGTAACACCAGTGGTGGCGGGAGCAGAAGTAGCTGCAGCAGGGGCTGGAGCGGAAGGAGTAGCCGCAGCAGGAGTAGGAACGGATTGAGTAGCTGCAGCAGAAGTAGAGACACCAGGAGTAGCTGCAGTGGAAGTTGGGGCAGAAGTGGTAGCGACAGCAGGAGTAGAGGCAGAAGTGGTATCAGAAACAGTAGATGCAGTGGGGGTAGCTATAGAAATAGATGTTGCTGCAGTAGTATTAGCAGCCTGATCAGGCGCAGATGAAGGAGTATCTTGAGGCTCTTCTTTAGTTTTCTTGTGACTCTGACTATCCAGCTTGATTTTCTTTGAAGGTGGAGGAGTCTCACCGCTCTTCTGGGAGGCACTGTCCTCCTGCTTCATGGGAGAAGCAGATTCCTTTTTCACAGAACTGCTGGTCTTCTTCAACGGGGAGGATGACTTCTCTGCCTTTTTAGGGGAGCCTGAACCGGCGTCCTTTTTCGAGCTGTCACCCTTCTTGAAAGGTACGGACCCGTCTTCCTTTTTCTGTCCGGAGCTACCCTTGTCGCTCTTTTTGAATGGAACCGATCCGTCTTCCTTCTTTTGACTTCCGGGTTCTTTACTTCCTTTCTTAAAAGGAATCGCTCCATCCTTCTCTCCCTTTTTGGAAGAAGCAGAACCGCCTTCTTTCTTTTGGCTAGAACTTTCTTTGTCACCAATTTTAAAAGGAATAGAACTGTCCTCTTTCTTGTGACTGTCTTTCTTATGACTGGAAGAGTCCCCTTTCTTGACAGAGCCCTCTTCCTTTTTGTCTCGTTTGGAGCTGACCGCACTCCCTTCCCTCCTGGAACTTTCTCTCCGAGAACTCTCCTCTCGCTTCTGGCTAGACGAATGGCTTTTCTTTGCAGAAGAGTCACTCTTTTTCTGTGGAGATTCCTCTCGCTTCTTGTGAGGAGTGTCTCCTTTCTTCTGGGATGAAGAAGACTCCCCTTTCTTTGGACTATCCCGCTTTTTAGATGGACTTTCTTCTCGCTTGTGTCCCGATGAACTGTCTCCTTTCTTTGAATGGCTACCGTCTTTCTTCTGAACGGTACTGTCCCCTTTCTTCGAGGAGCCAGTATGTTTATCTTTTTTGGCTGGGGAGCCATCATCCTTTTTAGAAGTAGAACTTTCTGTTTTACGTGGACTGCGTAATCTCATCGTATCTGTGCTCTCAACAGAAGCGGTCACCTTGGCAGCCGTAGGGGTGGATGGTTTGGTTTGATTTTTTTCAGAAATACTTTCTTTTTCAGATTCCTTTCCTTTGGATTTTTCTTTTGAGGACTTCTTAGCTTGGTCAATCTTTGGAGAATCTTTGGGCCCCGCGCTGGCCTCGCCAGGTGCCTCTGGGCATGTGTTGGCCTTAATACTCGCATCTTTGTCAGTTTTTGTCTCTGTCTCCGTTTTTATATCCTTATCGTTTTTTGTGTCCGTTTTTGCACCCTTATCGGTTGCTGTGTCTGTTGTTGCGTCCTTAGCAGTTGCAGTGTCCGTTCTTGCATCGTTAACGATTGCTGTGTCCGTTTTTGCGTCCTTATCAGTTGCTGTGTCCGTTTTTGCGTCCTTAGCAGTTGCAGTGTCCGTTCTTGCGTCGTTAACGATTGCTGTGTCCGTTTTTGTGTCCTTATCAGTTGCTGTGTCCGTTTTTGGATCCTTATCAGTTGCTGTGTCCGTTTTTGCGTCCTTATCAGTTGCTGTGTCTGTTATTGCATCTTTAACTGTTGTTGTGCTTGTTCTTGCATCTTTATCGGTTGTTGTGTCCGTTTTTGCATCCTTATCGGCTTTTGTGTCCTCACTAGTCTTATTACTAACTGGCAGGGGGACTGTGAAACTAACAACATACTGAAGGCAATGGACTTTTTTGTGATTCAAGAAGCTATTCATGACACGGAACAAATTTCGACAGATTTTACATTCCAAGATGATATCACACTCATGGTTGAGACAGTGTTTATCTTCAGCTTCTCCTGACTCAAGTGTAGATAACATTCTATCAAGAACTGTTGCTGGGGGCACTGTCGCTACCCCACCAGGGGTTACCTGGCTTACCTCACTCATCTTTTAATGTCTGAAAAAAAAAAAAAAAAAAAAAAAAAAGGTTAATAAGCAAAAAATAAACAATTTGTTATAAAAAATGAATGAATATTATTGAATGAAATAAATTTCTAACGTGTATTTCATTGGCATTAATGTACTTAAAAATTTAGCATTTAAAATACACAACACTAAAATTGAAATGAACTCATATTTCAAACTGTAAGAATATGATATTGAGAAATAACTGTAGATAATTTAAAAGGATTTTAAAATTTTTTCTTCTGATTGTGTAATTGCCTAGCATCATAACCAGACTTTGCCTGTATAGCTTGGTAGATTTTATTTGTAGATGTCAATGAGAGGTGAAAATTATTGGGATTGATGTTGCAACCATCAGTTATTTTAACATGTTTCTAATGAAAATGTCTGTCTAACTCTAAAGTGTGGGTATGCATAGAGAACAAAGATTGTATAGCAGAGACTCCCAGACAGCTTTTTATATAGTTATTGATAAACAATGGTTATGAAATATATTTAAAACAACTTTTTGAAAGGCAATGTCTAAGAAAATAACAAAAAATTGTGAAGAAATAAAAAATTTGTTATGTTATTTAATTCAAAAGCTTGTCTTCTTACTTTCAAATTGGAAGTTGTAAAATAGGAGGATTCCCTTCCACAAAGTTTTAATGTGTTTAATAAGGAAATTGTTTTGCTAACTTTCTGCTATTGCAAATTCCTTCATATCAATTAATATTCACCATCTCTATGTAATTAAAATCTTCTACCTAGGATTATTTGAAAGGGGAATCCATTTTTTTTAGATTATCAATAAATGACAAAAATATCAGCTCAATCCTTTATAAAACAATTTAATAATATTCTTTAACTTTAAATAAAAAAATATAGAAAAAAATAATAAAAGCAACCTACTGAGAATTAGAAAATTGTAAGTTTAACTATATTTCTTATCAAGTAATACTGCTTCCATACCAATATTAATTGCTAACCAACAATTCTAACTTGCACATTGCTTGAATATCAAAATCTATTTAATCTGTTTGCTTGGTCACAGTTAATAATAATAAAACCCAACAAAGAAAAAAAAAACTCGGAAAGGAAAGAAATATAAAAAAAGCTTATATAAACAAGGGTGAGGGGAGAAGCTTGCAGTCACTGATAACAAAGGACACTGAAGTGCCAAAGACTTATTGTCTCTCTGCATTTGGAAGGCACCACCAGCTGTTGGTAGATCTAGATTCTGATGATACTGGATATGAGTCGGAAACCAAGGAGAAGTGACACCATACAGTCTTTGGCTGGGACTGAGCGGATTCTGCTCGAGCATTATGGGTAGACCCTTGGTCATTTTGACTCCAGTAAAAAAAAAAAAACATTGATCACGAACAGCATACAAGTGCTGTGTGGGCACTCATAATAATGATAATAATAAATCAAATAAAAAGTTGGTTTGTAATTTAGAGTTATTTCCCTTTATCCTATGAATGGTGGAAATTGATCAACATAAATAAAGCAGAAATCTATTTCAAGTAAATCAGGAAATAGTTGAAATTCCCCAGAGTTAAAAAAAAAATGTTTTTTTAATATTGAGTGTCATTGAACGTTTTTAAAAACTAATTTTAATTCATAAACAAAGATTATTTGTAGATGATTTGCAAAAGAAAATTGCCTTCCAACTATACTTTAATAGTAATGAAATCTAACAATAATATTGATATATTTTCAGATTTCAAATTCAGTGGATAAAATCTGTTAAATACTTTAGTTACATTCTTAAACTTTTATTGAAATAGTTTTACTCAATTTTCTACTGGATTTATTAAAGTTGTTTTCAAAAAATTGTTGAAAACATTTTAACATGTCACATTCACTAATATAAAAAAGTTAATAAAAGTCAAATTTTTAAGATAGATCAATATTAAAAGACTAATATTATGCATTTAGTTTGGGTGTACAATATAATGAAAAATTTTTTGACTATTTAAGAAATGGAAGTGGTAAAGAGAATAAGATACAAGCGTGAACAAATCTGGCTAGGTTAAACAAAGAAGATAGCATACTGATTTTAAAGGATTGAAACCCTTTATTTACGCTTTAAATAAATATCAATTTTTGAATAAAAAAAACAAACAAAAAAACTGAATCATCCACAAGTTATATGCTCTCATTTGCTTTACTTGTGAAGATTGATTGCAATTCTAAACGTCGCTTTAATCAAAGAAAAATAATTTTAATAGTAAAAAAATATTTATAACAAAATAATTTTTTTTTTAATTTTGGGAGTGGGGAGCGTGACTTTTTTAATATTAATAGTATTATACATGCACAAATTTCTTGGGGTTATCTTGTAAATTTTTTCACAAAAGGAAAAAAAAAATTGTGGATTATACCAAAGTATTACCAGTAAAAAAGGAACAACAGGAACTTTTGGATTTTTTACAGAGTTATCAAATTGGTATAAAGTAATTAAAAACTCACAGGAAAAATTCCTAATACACCATTCTAATTAAATTTTAATCATCTTTTAGTTACTAATCTAATATTTTCTAATAGTTCACTGGGTGAAAATGTTCTGTTTAATCTGCACTTACCACCACCTTAGTTTTTTAAAGATATTTCTGACAATATTTGGTAATTTACTTTTTCAATGACAAACTTTTTATTGTCAATTGACTTAACTAATTAAGAAATTTAAAAAATATTAATTCTTTTTTTAAATTTCAAAATTAACTACAATTGAACATTATGAGTTATTTTTTTATTTAAAATAAAATACAGTTAAGCAAAAATTATTGATTAATTAAAAAAAAAAGAGTAAATTAAATTGTTTTAAATTTAAAGTTTTGTGTAATAAATCAAAATTAAGTTAGGTAAACAAATATATAAATAAAAAATGATTTTGTAGTTCTAATTTTGTTGAAGTCCTTGAATTAAAAAAAATCCTTAATTTAAAAAAAATATTTTTTCTTGGCATAAATCTATTTTTTATCAAATATTGCTTGCATCTTTTTATTTTATACTAAAAATATTTATACTAAAAATCTACATGTCATATCAACTTGTTGTCATCTGCCTTAGCTTAATAGTATTCCAACTTTCATATCTAAAATATCAAGGGTTTTTGTAGATTGGAATCTGACATCTAATACACAGTGGTTCTCGATTTTGATTAGTCGTCAAATTGCAAAGGGAGCTAACTCTCGCAATTTATATTTTTTCATTTTGCAATTTGACGGAACTTTTATTTTTTAATTCTGTGTACAAGGCAGAAAAATGGCGAAGTATTGTTAATTCT
>JAUZSX010000029.1:571361-587590 GCA_034780655.1 Idiosepius hallami | reverse complement strand
GTCGACTCCCGTTGACTCCGTGTCTACAATTAACTAATATATATATATATATATATATATATGTGTGTGTGTGTGTAACACGTATGATATGGCAAAGTTCTATGTATTCTTTTCCATCACTGTTTTACAATAATATATGTCTAAATATCAATTATGATAAATTATAATATAATGCTAAATACTAAACTGAATAATTCTGAATAATAGCTATCGATTTGATGACTCTGTCTGTTTCAACTTATAAATGATAATATTATTATTATACTGCTATATTTACAATCATTAGTCGTGACATTAAGTTACATTTTTAGCACATTTCAATTACTTTCTAATTAATTTTCTTCTATAGTTTTACTGTTAATATTAATAATAATAGGAATAACATAAATAAGAACATCAGAAATAATAATAATAATAATTAGCTAAATAGACCACAGCAGGACATTGGAAAACGATGGAAGAATAAATAGACCTTTTAGATGCCACTTCACTCATAAATCTTTGATAGAGAAAGGAGGTAAAAAAATATTAACTGCAAGAGCAGGAAGAAGGCTTGTCTTCACTGACTGAAATGTATTCAGATATACTGGAATGTTACAAGAGACATATTGTAAATCTACCATCAGGAATCACCAACCGTTGTTGGCAGAGTGAGAAGACTCTACTCATGACAGGTGTGCATAGTAGACACAGAGGGGTAAATCCCTGTTGAGATTATGCACCAGTCTTTAACTGGAATGGTGCAGAACCTGCTGAGTCTTGGAGGAGACTTGTTGTTACACTAACTCCAGTATAAATCACTGCTTGTCGGGTGCACAAGTCCCTGGTGATTTATGTGAGACCCCATAATAACAAGAAGAATTATATTTCTGCTATACTTAATCAATATACTTATTATAATAGAAATTATACTCATTAATGTAATTTTGATATTATTATTGTTATTATTAGTTGAAGTAGTAATGTTAGAGTGTTCTTAATATTATTATGATTACTCTTATTATTGTTGGTAGTATTATTAGCAGAGGGTTATTATTTTTAGTTCCTCTTTTCTATCTATTCTTCGCTTCTGATTGAAAACCCCGTATAATTTGTTGCCCACACTAGCAACTACAGAGCGCCGTGACTACTCTAGCTTCTATACTCAGGCATCGCCGCCACTGCCGCAATGACAATAGAAGGAATTGGTGCCACGCAGGCGGGGATGACTACGATGACGACGACACCGACGTTAGGGTGGGGGTGGGTTCATGTCGATCACTATGACGGTGACGACTAACGACGATGACTGCTGCTGCAGAGGCCGCTGATGCTGCTGCTGCTGTTGCTGTTAATGCTCCCCCCCTAACACGCACTGATCGTGCTACTGCTTGTTGTGCAGTTACCATTAGTATTGAAATGTGTGGGCTTTGCTGGTATTACGGGTGGTACAAGATGAAAATGCAGTAGTAAGAGATAAATGAAAATTAAGTAAAAAGAAGAAAAAAAAAGTAACATCGAAGGGTTAAGAAAAAAAAAACCCTAAAAAAATGTAAAGAAAAAAAGAAAAAAAAAATAAGTGGCTAAATGGCGTACGCAATACAATAACCACTATGCCACACTATCTAAAAAAAGAACAACAAAAAACAACACAAACAAATAAAAAATGAAAGTGAAACTGTAATCACTGTTAACCGACCATCTTCCTCTTTAATTTGGACTAATTCTACCACCATGGACTAACTGGATTACCACTACTACCACCTCTACTACTAAAACTACCACTACTACTCTTGACAACGCTGATTATACCATCATCACTAAATGCCACCATCACTTCTATTACTACACCATTATTAGTAGTAATAGACATCTCCGTATTAACGTATGACCACAAGTATTATTATGTGTGAGCCTCAGTAGATAAGGTTCATATTCATTTATTGCTATCTTACACTGTCATAAACCATAGTTAGCAAAGCATTAGAGGATACGTACATAAGGGCAACACTATCGCAATAAAAAGAAAAAGCCATACAACGAAAACACATAGCCAAATTTATATACATATATAATATATATATATATATATATAATATTAATAATAATATATATATGTGTTTGTGTGTGCACATATATGGATCGTTAATCTTATTTAATGAGCAATAACATTTTACTAATAACTATTTAAAGGCTTTTATAATTCTTTCAATAAAGCCATCCATACAAATTTCACTGATTGATAATTTTCGGCTACTGATCGTTCTACCTTCAAATAGAAGTTCGATTAAGCTACTCAATTAAATCCTTATTGGATGGACAATCGTATACGTGTGTTTTATTCTTCTGTTCGATGATCAGAATAAAACAAAACATATGAGCAAAGATTAAAAATATTTCTAAAATATTTTTTAAAAACCGAAACTAAAACATACACTCAAATTAAAACTGAACGACAATAATTCAGATACAAAACCCCCGTGCACATGCCGACAGTTCTAATAATTATTTGATATAACTCCCATATTTTCAAGACTTATATCTATGTATGCATAAGAATATATATATAAACGGAGATATTTATATTAATCTATGTATGAGCATAATATATATATATTCTTTTTACAGATAAAAGATTCAGGGCCATTTTCGAAGATCAATGTAGTTGTCAGAATTTAAACGTCTGAAAATTTATTCTGATGCACAAGAAATAAAAACAAAAACCGAATTGAAAAAAAAAAGACTTAGCAGACATTTCTATGGTCACTCAATAGTGACAGAACAAACCACTGGATATCTATATATAAGTTATTAATTTCATATATACATATCTATATTGACTTCGGCATCTATATTTGTATATACATGAATGTATGAATATCTAGTTAAACAGATACATTTCATCGAAATATATACCAGTGCGGCTTTGTGATATTGATAAATCTTCTTTGGTCTGAAATCTGAACAATGCAGACAATAGTGTCAATTATGTTGAGGTTAGGGAAACAAGAGTAGATATCACATTGAAATGTCTTGGAAAATCATTTGATTGAAAACAAAATTAATAAAAGAAGTGTCAGGTACAAAGGTAATCCAGACTTTCTCCGTCTCTACGGCTCTCTCCCCCCCGGACTCATATACGTCTATATCGCTCAAAACTAAACCGATAGAAGGCTCACTACTGCATGAGCATCGTTCTACCACTCTCTCTTTCTTTCTCTTAGTATCTTGCCTATCTAAAAACTTATTTTCTTTTTCAACATCTCTCTCTCTTTCTCTCTCTCCGAATCAAAATTGTATAATTAATTATCTCTGTTTTTGCTTTCTCTTTGCTCTCTAAGGAATTCGTAATCTTTCACACTTTCTCTATCCCTAAATCTAACTTCTAAGCAATCTCTTGTTGAACATCTACTGCTCTGCCCTTAAACCACACCGAAGATATTACAGCAACAGTTTTCTTTACTACCTGAAATAAAGAAGACAATGCCCACCTTGCAAACAATTTTCTAAGGTCTGTTAATCAGATTAAACCATGTTTAGTAAAAGAAAAAAAAATAAAAGTAACCAGTCACTCCTATTGTGCGCACGAATTCTGGTTTAACAAGCGCAGTGGCCAAGCGTGTACAGCCACAAGTATTACGAGAGAGAAATAGATTATTATCATTATCATTGTAAAAAAAAATAGATTACCAGAAAAATCTTTTTTTTAATAATTAAAATAATAATGTTCAGTATACCACGTTCGATTTCTTATAAGATCGATTGTCTATGCAAGTGAGTAAAAAGTGGGGAGAAGAATTTTTTTTCTATTGAAATAATATGGAGAGTGGAGTTAGATATTCATTCATATATATATGTATATAAATATATATATATATATATATAATATCATAATATGAATTAATGAGTGACAAGTTGTTCAGAACGACTTGGACTAAAGAAGAAGGAGGGGAAGAAGGAGAAAGCTGAAAGTTGGATAATATTAAAAGATATGCGGAGAAAACATTTAGAAATATTTGAAATCAAGTTCTTGGGCACGGCGAAAAAAAAGAAAAAAAGCAATACATAATGGAATATGCAAATTATATGGAGTAATAACGAACCATATTCTTTTTTTAAAAAAAAAGCCTAATAACCAGGCCTTTGAAAAGAAAAACATTCTAAAACTTGAGAAAGCAATACAATTCACTTTTCACAAAAAGGAAATTAAGGTTTTTAATCCATTCAAACATCGATAAAAAAGATTACTACACTTTGGCACACGCACTTGTATAAATATATATATATATTATATATATATATTCTTATATAACTGTGCATGTTGAATTCTGGAATATGGTTAAATGTGCAATCAAAATTCATGTGATAAACTTACTTTAGTATCCATTATAACTATAATTTTTCGATATTCTTGCAGGGTTAAGAAATAAAGAATAATTCTCTTACTTGATACTCAAGCATACATATTTACACACACATATATTTATGCATACATTTACTGGTGAAATTATAATGGTATGAATAAAATGCACACGTTTATAATCGTATAAAATCTATTCAAATTATATGCAATAATAGAAATACAACTCTTTATATACGTATATAGATTTATATATGCAAACGTGACTTTTATCATAATAAAAAAAGAAAAACGAAAAAAAAAACGCTTAACCTAATACCTACATTTGAGTGTGTATTTAAATGCATGTGTTATTTTACATGAAATATTTTGTTGTACACATAAAATCCTTCTTGATTTAAGTAATTATACTATAACATCCATCTGTCATATTTCTTTAAAAAATACCCAAGGTTTCAAGAACATTAAAACATATATAAAAAAATCGATTGCCAAATAAAAAAAACATAATAATATATTAGGAAAATCAGTTCTCTCTTATATGGAAAGATATACAGTTATAAATAAGAAGTACTAATTACATTTTAAAATATTGTCCCAAAGCAAGTCTATATTGACCAGTTAAGAATTACCAAATTCTAAAAATCTATAATTTGCTATATATATATATATATATATATATATCAATTACATAAAATTGATAGAATAATATTTTTTAAAAAGACACATTTATACGAATAAATTAGAACACTTGAAATTTTTAGTTTCATCTAAGTTAATTAATGTTCTAAAACCAAATATAAAAAAAAATAGTCAAAAAGAAGAAAGAGAAAAAAATCAAGTTATGTTCTGTAGTGGGTAACTATAATAGGAACACTGAAAAATAAATCTCGCTCTTCATTCTGCATTGATCTCCAATTCTTGACTACACGTTTCCAACTAATATTTGGGTACAATAAATGATATTTCATCATCTATAGCGCTCTTCTGACATTGTCTAACGTTTTCTTCTTTCCAAATATAGTATTAATATCTTTTAAAAGTTTCACTAATTTCGTAATACTGATTTTTTTAAAATCATTTAAATTATTTGTAATTTCACTTTATGTCCATGTACCATATGACATATCGCCCCCATCAAAAAATTTTTTATCCTATCGAACACTGTTTCTTGCTGAGTAACACACTGTTACTCACCGCATGAAAAGACTAATTTTTGATCCTATAAATTACGAATCTTGCCCTCGCCAGTATCTCTGATGCGGCTGTAATTTTAAAGTTATCAGGAGGAGATAGATAGGCGTTGTTCCGACAAGTTGTCTTTTCTTCAAATACAGAAGGAGAAAAAATTAACGTTAATTTTTTTTAAATAAGCAAATTTAGTACTTATCTATTTTCTTAGATATGTAAATTAAGGTCACCACTTCAAATTGAAACCCGCCCTCTTTTTCTTTAGATTGTTATTAATAGAATTGAATTACTGGACACTCTTTCCATCACACACACATCTTCTCTTTCTCTCACTCTCTCTCCTTTTCGGAAATCATCTTCGAAAAAAATTGGCACGACTCTAATATATTCATTTAAATGTAATTTTCATAATTTGTAGAAGGTTAAGAGACTGAAGTAAAATATATCCAACCAAATAAAGGACACGACTTTCTTGTGTGTAATTTCTTGCTATGAGTGTAAATAAAGCTTGAATACATACGTACCGATCTTCACACACACATATATATATATGTGTGTGTGTGTTTTTGCATGTGTGTGTGTGTATGTCAATATGTTGACAAACACAAAAGGCATACATGATAGATACACACTCACAGATATATAAGAATATATTGCTATGCATAAATATAACAATTTGAATATATATGTATATATATAATCGAACAAGAAAACGATTATCTATTACTGCCTATTACAGAGACCTAATGAGCTGCCTAACACCTAAATAGATAAAGAAATAGATAAGAGGGGTAGTCGGCAATATATCTATCTATATCTATATATATATCATAAAAAATATATGTATGTATGTATGTATATATATATATATATAATTTGACAAGACGTAGAGGGAGAAAACGCTAACAAGTTTAAAGGAAGCGTAGACAGGGAAGGATAATTTTGCTAACGATCAAGAAAGTGAAAAAAAAAACATATTTTTTAAGCAGTTGAAGAAGAGTAAAAAAATATCCAAAAAAGTAAAAAAAAAAAAAAAAAAGAGAAAAGCTAGAAAGAAGGGAAGAAAGATTTCCTGGAAGGGTATAGGCCATTTTCAATCAGTCTATCCTGAAACCCCCACCCTTTCCCCACGCCCTTCCTATACCACTAATACCTAACCCCACAACCACTACTATCAGATCGAATTTCCTCTTTTCTGATTGGCCTATTGGTTTGTCCAGTTTCCATTGTGCGTCTGTTTCCGAACACACTCCACTCACGCATTTTATTTTACACACATCATATTTTACACACATAGAAACAGGCTGGTACGCACGTACAACACATACATGTGTGTCTACACATTGATATAGGAGCATATATTTATTTAAATTTCGTCATACGTTTATACATTAGCTTTTCTATTTTGTGTTGTTTTACGTGAGTGGTTTCAGAATTTCACGCGCACACACGCTTCTATCTTGAAAGAGAGCATGAGATAACGACGCTACACTGGCACGCGTATTGACAAACGTGTTTGTATCAATAATGTATTTCAAAGAAAACTTTATAAAAGCTAAATACCTGCTTCCTTGTGCCTTTTCGCAAAAAAAACAACAACAAAAAACAACCCTTAAAACACATTTTATAATCTAACTCCAACCCAAAACTAAAAAAAAAACAACAAAAGAAAACCAAGAAATTAAAAAAAATTCTAATCAGTGAACATCTTAACGCATACATCGACACAAAAATACACTATTACTGTCCATCTATCACTATATCTCTCTCTTTCTCTTTTTTATATATAAATATACATACAAATTGTTTTAGAAAGAAATATATTAACTCAGATATATAATGATGTTACAAGTAGTTCTGTCTGGCATAAATCGATAATTGAGCGTTATTAATTCACTAATTCCAAATGTATTTCCTAAACGTGCCTTCGGTCTTGCTCGACAATGTTTTCGTAACCCTTTTGGGGGGTACCGTTCTACCCCCCTATCGATAGACAAAAAATCTTTTTTTTTTTAATTTCTGATACTCTTAGAAAAAAAATTCCATGCTTGAAAGTAAAAAAGTCTAGTGACAAATATAAGCTATAACACAAAACAAAAATAATTATAAAAAAGGGGGGTCAAAACCATAACCCTTTCGACCCTGAAAGGGCCGATATATCGGCCCTGGTTATCTAAGGCAAAAGACACGCACCGATATTTCCTCCCTAATATAGTCGTCTAATAGAACGTATCTTCACAACTACTTTCCCAGTTAGTTTTCTAAGGGTTAATATTTGAAAATCCTAATGTGGGGTTTATACACACACACGCAAAAAATATAAATATCAAATAAGGAAGACATTTAACAATTTCCACGTAAGACAATATAATCGAGAAGAGGACACAAAAAATATCCGTTTATAACGAATTATGATTATAAGTTATATATTTTAATATCAGGCGCGTGTACAAATTGCAAATAATCAGTATAAACATACATTCTTATGTATACATAAACCGGGTAAAGACGCGTAATATTAACATTTTCGACCCAAAAGAGTCGATATATCAGCCCTGGTGACTTAAGTCAGAGTTTAGAGGAGTAATACGTTTATCTATAGAAACAAGCATAACATTTGCCACGATTCGGCTTAATCGCCGTTTTTAACGAATTCATTGTATTTAATAAACCAGACGCCAAAGAAAAAACAAAAAAACAATCGGATATCTAAAACAGCAAGTGTGTCAAAATAAACAACTTCATGATTAAAACATTGAGAAAAAAATAACCAAAAAAAAAAATATAATAATATATATATATATATATATATATATATATGATGCACAGTAATATTTAATTTTTTTTTGCGTTGTATATTATACGTAAATATATAAATATGCAATTCTTGACACAGGACTGAGGAAGGGTATACTCATTTAAAAGAGTAACATATAGATAAGGCCAACGATTTTATGCAAAATAACCAAGTCGATTGCGTGTGTGCTCATCTCTTTGAACAAACCTAAAAAGATGGATTAAAAAAAGGCTTGCTGCTTTCTATGAGAAATAACTAATTTGTGAACAAAATTACATTTTATCTATTATTTCAAACATATATATATACAAACATATATATATATATTTATTTATTTATCTTTCAACACACACACATATTTATATAAGAAAATATATTGTTTTCCATATATAAAAAAAAACAAATAATTATATTTGTAAAATATAGCAATATATATATATATATATATACGTGCCTAAAAAGAAAAGCTTTAAAGATAATTCTTCTGTTATTTGAAGAAGAAAAATATTATATCCATATATATATATATATATCGATATATATATATATATATATATGTTTCATTTTTTTCCACTTGGATAATAGATTTTCAAGACAATTTTCTTTCTAACCTGGATTTTAATCATTTATCAACGGATAATTACAAATATCGCAAACGGATTGTTTTATTTCATTTATCTACTCTTTCGCTTTTTTGGATTTAACGCCTCTTACAAAAAGGAGACGAGGAAACGTTCTCGTTTCAGAAGGATTTACACGCGATTTACCCGACCAGGATAATATGTGCTTTGTATTTCCATTAAAAAAAATCCCATCAAATTAAATATTGCCACATCCAAAATCTAAGTTAACTATGTTTTAGCATTCTCATCAATTTATCCAAATACCCTTATATACGCATTCTACACACATCTCATTCAGTTAAAACATTTTATGTCTTTACACAGCCATACTTATAAATTTCACCGAATACGACCAAAAATATAGTTATTTGATATCAATATCATTGAATATCAAATGATATATTCACACTCGCACACACACATGTTTGTGTGGGTATGCTTTTCTTACACTAAAAACTTATTACCTAAATACAGGGCCTAACACTACTATTAAAAAAATATTTAAAATATAAAAGCATTAGGAACCAGGCACTCTCTGTATTACACTTTAATTGATTAAACTGGCCATCTAACAAGAAATATTATTTTTAAAGACCCCCTCCTATATAAAAAAAGGAAAATAAAGAGTTCGTAATAAAACATCCTGAATTACTAAAATCTATTCCTTAAGTCTCTTCCTCTTAAAAACAAAGAGGAAAGATAGAATATCAAAAACAACGACAAAAATCCAGAAAAAAAAAGAAATTTAATTTTTCTTTTTTTTTTTTTACAAAAAAAAAAGTTTTTTTCGCAGAAAGGATAAAACCTAATTATATATATATATCTATATTTTTTGTGGTTTGTTTGTTTTTAATTTCAACCTGAATATTTTCACAGTAATTCTATTTACCTACACTTTCTTCTGTGGATTTTCAACATAAATTTATATATTTCAAGACAAAACAAACCTGTTTATAAAAGTACCAGCAAATATATTTACGTTCGTGTCCGTTACATGAAATTGTTATTCATCACTATTCAAAAAGTAATTAAACATATTCGAAAAATCAAACCGTATATAAGCTATCGGAAAGACAGCTCTTCGGGAGGATTAATATCAGAAAAGATAAAATAAACAGATCTTTTCAATTACTTGACGATTATTTTGAGGTAAAAATCATTAGAATTGATTTCTACGTAATATATATATATATATATATTATATATATATATATTTTTCAAACCAATTGCTTTATCAATTTTTTTTTCAAATTTGCGAGGAAATACAGAAGACTTGTTCTGTGGTTCTCAAACCTTTCTGATTATCGGATACTAAAATGGGGATTTAAAGAATTATTCTTCGTGTCGGAAAAGAGATTTACAACAAACAATATTATTCCAAGAAACACAAATCTACTGAGAGAAAGAAAAGAAAAGAAAGAAAGAAAGAAAACAAAATTTTAGACAAAATTTTTAAAAAAAGAACCAACAAAAATAATACATTTATACCTATAAAAATCTAACCCCTAAAATATAGCAATTAAGTCAATCACATCTACACGGACCTTCACAAACTATTGTAAATTGAAATTTGAATAATTTAAAAGCAAATTCATATCAACTTATGTATTGGTCTTGCATATGATAACATTTTTATTCAAACACTAAGATTTTCTTCTCAATTTGATGTTAATTTGTGATCAACCGGTCATTTATATTTCAACGAATGTGTTTAACTATAAATCATATCTCTGGCATCAAAAAAGTACGTATTTATTGATAAGTTCCAGAGATTCCAGACACATTTATATTGTGACCTTATAAATAATTTTACTTCATATATTAATATATATTATGCAATTTTTATACTAAAGTTTAAACAGAACTTGTTTCATAAAATATAGCAGTTCCTCGTTGATCTCGTAAAATCCAACGATTTAATACTTTTATGTTGGATTCACTTATTTTCTTAACAAAATATATTTCATCAAAATTCTTTACTTTTATTTGTATATTGTATCAAAGTCATTTCTACACATCTTTAATATTATATATATGTGTATTTTTATTTAATGTATATATATATTTATATATATATATATATATATGTGTGTAAACTTATATACATACCGAAAAAAAGTATCGGTTATTAAAAGAATACAATTTAATAATTACCGAACATTGTTCAGTTTTTCCTAAGGAAAAAGAAAAACAAACAAACAAACAATACTTTTAAAATTCCCTTTATTATATTACATAAACTTGAATTGCTATTTATAAAGATTTCTTTTAACTAAAAATCCCTTAAATTTTTTTCCCTTTACAAAAAAACCCTACAAACTTACAAAAACTCTTTTTGTTAGTTTAATTAAATACAAATTTCACTAATATTTTTTAAAAACTTATAATGTCGCACCTCGTTTACAATTTTTCTGTAGATTCATGAAGACTATCTGTTAGATTTAAATGATCTCACAGTAGTCCAAATCGAGAAAGATTCGAAAGCCTTTTATAATCAAGAAAAACTCACTTAAAATATATATATACTTAAAACACGTATCAGTTTTTTTTTTATTTAATTTTTTAAAATAAAAGAACAGTATCTTTCTCTAATTCAGTAGGTATATAAAAAAATAGAGATATTGGTTTGCCTTTCAATCTTTTCAATTACATTACCTACATATACATTTATATCTAAATAAATTCACACGGATTTATATATACATATAAAAAAATAGGGGTAAGATTTTTCAAATCCAATATTTAAAGAAAGGGGAGTCATTCCCCTTTCTTTCTTTCTTTTTTTTTCTTTCGTCCCATCACCTCCCACCCCAGTACTTGGCGTATATTTCTTCGTACTTCGGCCCTAGATATGGTTCCGACAGCGTGGGCAAGTACCATTGCTAGGAAGGCGATTCTAAAGGATCCCAGTACGAATGAAATTACCAAAAACAGCAGTTGCACAAATTCCCAAAGCACCCAACGAGCGATTAGCATGGCAAAGACCTGTTGAGGACCAAGCCACAGTCACGGTTGTATATCGGAGGTCAAGTTTGCACAGTAGGTTGAAATGTGTTCGCCTCAAGGAGAAGCCATCGGCTGAAATGTAAGTTTAAATTTTTTCTCAATGTTTTAATTTTTCTTTTTTTTTAATCTATGGTATTACATTCGAACCCATTTAATAATTTCTTAAAACATTTATTATTATAATTTAATTAATTAATTAATTAGCAAAAAATAACTACTTTAAAAAAATACTCAATATTTTCTGTTTAAAAACTATGCAGTTTACCGCTGAAACTTAACGTAAAACATTTTTTATAGCAACGCATACACCAAGCAAATTTTAGTGCTTTTCTACAAATAAGTTGTTTCAATAACAAAGGGAGGTAATTTTTTCCCTTGCTTATTTTCTTGGAGATGCCGAGTTCACTTTAGATTTAACACAGCCTTATATGACAGTTTCATCTTGTTAGAATTTATCATCTAGAGGATTTTTTTTAAGAATAAAATAACTAATTCGAAAAAAACTCAAACACTAAACTAAAAAAACATATTTTACTAGAGGTCAATTGAATAGCTATTGTAAACCTAAACTCAACCATCTTCCTCTTATGTACATGAATTTGTATAAGCATTTCATATGACTTAAACATTTCCAAATTTATCAAATTTTACAAACTTTACCACAAATATTCAAAAAAATAATTTTTATTTAAATTTCTTCTCATAGCCAACGTCTCTGGCATTTTACATCACATAAAAAGTAAAAGTAAGCAGTGTTTTTATCTAATGTAGAGTAGCTCCATATATCTAACCCCTAGTACAAATTTCTCAAGACAAGGATGTGACTATAAATCCGTCCCATACCTTGGGTCGTAGATCTATAAAGACGAACAAGTAATTTTAATGGAAATTAACGTATGTATTTATCAGCCATAAAATAACTTAGCAAATGTTAAATGGAAAATAAAATAACCACTCACATCTTAAAATCAAAATTATAAGTTTGTGAATGATTAAAAAATTGAATTAGATTAATTTTACGTTAAAACTAATTTTAAATGTACGTTACTATCAATAATTGTTTGATAATCCGAAATGGGCACCGATGTAATACCAAAGTTTTATTCATTTTTTTTTACAGGTGGAATTTAAAGGTGAAACACACTCTTTTAAAAAATATTCACATAAAAATATTTTCCTAAATTCCAACGTAGTACGAAAGATTAATCTTTAAGTAAAATTAACCCTTCAATGTCATCGATATTCGGTTTAATTTTTATGGATATATTTTTTTAGTCTTTTGATCCATGGGCAAAGTATTCAAATAATTTTAGAATTAAATACAAATATATCCAGTAGGGTTGAACATAGTTTGTTTCGCCTGTTGTAGTAATAAATTTAATAAGAAATACTCTGGTTCACATCTGTGCAAGGAACTTTTTTTCTTCCTTTTTTAAAATCGTTAACTTAGTTTTCCTTTTCAACAGAAGAATATAAGAATCAAATCTACTCAAAAATTTGGGATCTATTTTTAAATTAGCAGAATAAAAGTTGACCCTACACACAGATAAGTATAGTTCCAACGTTTTTGTAAGTAAAAACTTTGTATAAGTTTCCGACATTTATAAATGTTTAACTTTTACTCTTATTAGAAAATAGATAAGTTATACAGAAAAAAAAATGTTTAATTAAATATCAACAGTTCAGAAAAAAATATTGAATAGAATTGATAGAAAAATATTGTATTTTAATTAATTTTCATCTGGGGTTAAATTTAGTACCGACTGCAGCTTTTTTGCTCAAAATATTTCTAAATGTTTCATATATTTTAATAGACTTTCATTAAATTTCATAGTCCTGCCATTTTAGTAAAGAATCAACGTAGTTATTTTTTTTATCTTTATTGAATAACTAAGATAAAATTCATACTGAAGCTTAGTAAAAAACAAAGATTACAAATAAATAATCTCTTTACTTACCATCCGAGAAAAACACTTATCAGACTCGAGATAATATAACATCGATCTCTTTTAAAAATGCCTAAAAAACAACTTAACATACTACTAAAAAATAAAAGAGTTTGAGCCACAAGAAAATTCCACCATTTTTTTTTTTCGTTTTGTTTTATTAAAACTTCTCAACCAAATTCACAATATGATCTACAAAAAAATCACCATTTTTTTAAAGACCTATTTGGGATGATTTGAATCAACGTTCATGGATGATAGGAACTATTTGAAAGACATTATGAAATCATATAAAAGAGTTCTGTATATTTTGGCAGCGTGTTGATAATCATGCAAGTTCAGTTACACCTTTGAACCCTGAATTAGCAAAATTTGCAACGAGTCAATCAGAACCGTACTATTAGAGTATAATACTAGATTCAAAATATTAGAGTGCCTTTTTTTGCCTAAATTCCCTAAAACATAAAGGGCAGATACATCGGCCCTGACGACATAAGGGAATACAACACACATTAATATTTTGGCCTTAATATTATATTTACTTGGTGACCACCCATACAAGTTTGGAACAAGGCCATTTTATGTGCTCTTTCTCGGGCTTTTTACATTCGGTGTTACCCTTTACCTAGATGAGATGCTCTCCCGAGTTAACGAGCCCAATCTGTCCGAGGCTGCTAAAGTGAAAGTAATGGTTTTGACTGGAACTCGTGTAATACGATTCTAGATCCGGAGCTTTTACCAATGCTCCACTGTCGCTACCCAATGTGTTCCTTTGATAAAACTCGTCTTATTGACCACCTGGTAATTTTGATAAGCTAGGATCCAAAGGATTAGTCGCCTAGAATCCAAAGGATTAGGATCACGATAAGGTTTATATTAACCATTTGAAACCTAAGAGGCTGATATATCGGCTCTGAAAATATAAGGAAAAAAAACAAACACCAATATGTTGGTTTTTTAATATGTTTCTCTAATATAGCGGCTATTAACGAATACTTAGTAATTTTTATAAGTCGGAATTCAAAGGGTTAACGATAAGAACCATCGGTTCTAAACTTTAACACAATTGTTAGAGTGGTCAGATAATTTTGAAGAATTGTTGATCTTCTTAACCCTTTGAACCATTAAAGGCAGATATATCGGCCCTAACGTAAAAAAGGCAAAAGACACATGAGTATTTTGGCTCTAATACTTTTCTCTTATGTAATGATAATTTTGATAATGTTGAAAAGTTAAATTAGATGTCAGTGTTTAAATTTTTATTAACCCTTTCGACCGTAACTTATCCAAATTTCCAAGTAGTCACTCAGAGCCGTTATATTAGGGGAACATATTAGGATCAAAATGTTGGTGCATCTTCTTTTGCCTTATGTTTTCAGGGCTGATATATCGGCCTATTAGGGTCGATAGGATTAAAAAAATTATTAGAAAAGCCTGCAACAAAGAAAGAAGACGAAGATAACATTGACTTTCTGAACGCCTTAAATTCAAATCTATTTTAACCTTTTAAACCCCGACTTATCAAAATGACAAAGTAGCCACTCAGAGTCGTACTATTAGAAGAACATATTAAAGCCAAAATATTGGTCTCTTCTTTTACCTCATGTCACCAGGGCCAATAGATCGGCCTCTTAGGTTCCAAAGGCTTAATTCTTCTAGATACACATTCATATTAATTAACTAACCAAAAGGTTAATTCTTCTGGATTCACATTCATATTAAAGCCAAAAATTGGTCTGTCTGTATGTCTTTTGCCGATATATCGGCCTCTTAGGATCCAAAGGAATAAATCTTCTGGATTCCGAAGAGCCAATATACCGGCCCTGGCAAACTATAGACGAAAAAGCCACAGCTGATATTTCAGCTGTCTTTGCTCCTCTAAGAGATCCACTCTTATTGGCTGCTTGGTAATTTTGCTTTATCAGAGCCCAAAGGGTTAACTGGAAAAAAACATGAAAATGAAATCAGTTAATTAAACGACGTTCACGATTGCTCTGTTTTTTTCATTAAAGTAACCATGGCCGATATATCGGCTCTTTAGCATCGAAAGGGTTTAACAGTTTAACTAAGTGATAAGACAAACCCAAATATCACACAAATGAAATAAATATAAAAGTTTTAACGAATTTAGATATTTTAACCTGTCGACCCTGACTTAGCAAAATTACTCGTCACTTAGAGCTGTTCTCTGAAAGAAATAGTATAAAATATAGAAATAGTATAGATTCTTGTACTTTTCTATTTTTTAAGCTGTATTCTATTATTTAGTTGTAACTGACTATTCAACACATTATTTGATAAATTTAACCCAAGTTTGGCACAAGGCC
>JAUZSX010000029.1:537981-557340 GCA_034780655.1 Idiosepius hallami | reverse complement strand
GTAAAAATTAAGAAAATAAAGAATAACCTTTAAAAGCTAATATTGGTATCTACTCAATCAATTAATTACCACCAAAACCACTAATATTACAATGGTGACCCCGACGTATCTATCTAGCAATCTAGTGGTAGTCATTAACAATAGTATCTATCAATATCCATCCATCCATATATGTTCTTTGATTCCAACCTACGAAACTAATCATCTCTTTCTCTTTATCTATCCACTTCACTTGATATCAAATTTATTGGGCAGACTATTCTCAGTCATCAGGGTGGAAGTTGATTTGGCCTAGTGGGTAGGCAGTCGAACTTTGAAATAGTAGTACTGGATTTTGAATCCCAGTTGCTCTCCATTTGAGGTCATAATTGGACTAATGGACTAATACAGTTTGGAGAGGCATGAATCCCCACATCACATCCTCTCCAGCTATGGGTTAAATAACGGACATTGTGTTATTAAAAAAAAAACTATGTGTGTGTTGTGTGTTACATAAAAATGTTCTTGGCATTAAATCACCTAAAAAGGTTGATATACCGTAAAACACACACACAAAAAACAAACAAACAAATAGTCAAACTCATTTTATCAGGCCTCAAAAGCCGTTTATAGTTAACTAAGTAGAGTAGAGATTGATATGCAATCATGGTCAAACTTTAGTAAATAGCAGATACTACAAGTGTCAAAAAGTGTCTCATTGTGAAAGCAAGTACTAACGCCCTGTCAGTCTGTCTTGTAAAACCCCTGAGTGTTCAACAATAATGTACATTTGCATTTGAGTCTGTATTAAAGTCGCTATGCCACTTTATGTGACTGTAGACTGTGGAGTGTAGTGTAGTGACAGTGTTAAGTGTAATCGAATGGACTAGTTGTTTGTTTGATTTTGAAATGTACGCACGCACACACACACACACAAACAGAAACAAAAACAAAAGCACAGGATAAGAGCAAAAAAACACAAAAAAAACAGCATTTTAAGCTCCTATTGGTCTATCAAACAAATAAACAAACAATATAACCAGTTAATAAGTTTCTTGTGTTCGATTTAAATATTGATTTATATAAATATTAGATTTAAATAAATATTGTTTTAAAATATGTCCGTAAAGTGTAGTGTGAGTGAGTAAGTTCAGTTTTACTTTTCAATTAATTATTTATTCATTATTTCTAATTGAATGTATGTGTGTTGGTGTGAGTGTGAGAATTTTAATAGATAAATATAATCGCACATATGTTTTGTTTGTAAAGTGTATAAATACAGCTTATCAATGTATATGTACTGTATAATTTGTGTGTGCATATCTTAGCTATCAGTATGCGGCAAATGTAAATTAATACACGCAAACAATCGTCAGTACTTAAGTTGACATTAATTCTCTCCCTCTAAACTCCGTTTGACATCTCTTCTTTCCCTCTCTTATCATCGTTTTCGGTCTCTCCTCCCACCTGTTTAGATCATTACCTGTATCTACTCCTCGTATCGTCACAGTGTCTCCTACTCCAATGCTGATCGTATGTTCGTCAGCGATCACCATCAGCAGCATCACCATCATTATAGACTTAATCAAATCAGCGATTCATAATCGTGAGGAGTGGTTAGAGTAGATATTAGCAGTCGAGGGGTGTTGCCTCCCCTTCCTTCAGCATTAACAATAATAACAAGCGCCATGATGATGAACTGACCAAAGTCAGTTTTTTTTTGCCTTGTTGTTTTTCTCTCTCTCTGTGTAATATATCTATTGTTTGCCCCACCTTCTTGTTATTACCACTTTGACAAGACGTAAAAGAGGAAAACCTGTAAAAAAGAACCCCCAGAAAATAAGAGAAAAAACAAGTTAAAAAAAGAAAGGTGTTTGTTTTTGTTTCCTTTGCTTCATACCGACCGACCAATACACGAATATGGCCGGCAACATGGGAATGGAGCAGCTTATTCCCATAGTGAATAAGTTGCAAGATGCTTTCGCCACTCTTGGCGTGCCTATATCTTTGGATCTGCCTCAGATCGCTGTTGTTGGAAGCCAGAGTGCTGGCAAGAGTAGTGTGCTGGAAAACTTCGTTGGAAGGTTAGTACTCTTTCTTTAAAATAAATAAAAAACACCATACAAATAAAAGAAAAAAATGTCTACGACCACTTTCGTTTTTCGTCATCTTGAACACCCTTTTCTATTTTTGCTAAAACTACTCATGATTCTGATAAAAGTTTTCATTTATTTAAGTAAACGAACCCAACGTTTTTTTTAAAAATGTTATTTAAAAATTAACCACAAGGAAACACATGAAAACTAAAACAGTGAAAACACCCACTTTCTTAATAAAATATGTATGAATAAATTTTCCAATTCATTTAATCAATTTAAATTCATAATTAATTATAAAATTTATTTAACAAAAAACAACGGCTACCGTGAAATTGTTGCGTAAAAATGTTTTATATTTAGTTGATTTTTCATAACAGATTTAAGAAATTAAAATAATGCGCGCTCGCTCCCTGTTTCTTATAATAGTCGGGTAGGTTTTTGGATATAATTAATTACATTTTAAATTTCGATTCATTACAACAAACTTTTCTTTTTCAAACAACTTTGATGATTAAAATAAATAGTAAATGGCTTGGTTTGCTCTCTTGGTTTCTGTCAGTCACAGTTCAGTTGTTTCCCCGGAAGAAGCTTACAAAGATAATTACGTTTTAAAATTCGTTTCGCCATCGCCATTCTTCTTTTTAGATACAACATTTTTGCTTTTGTAAAGTATTGTGGTATCCATCAATTTCTGTTAAAATTTTATGCATAAACTTAAATGACATAAGAAATAGCTTGTATAGAATTGTACAAAGTTCCATCTATATTTTTAAAAAAATGTTTTCTAAGTTAAAAATGATGTCCATCTCTTAACCATAGCTAATATTTCTTGACTATGAACCGGTCACATGACTTAACACATGCCCCCGCCCTTTTAAGAAATTGGCATTTTAAATGGCTATCTTAAATTTATTAAAATAATATCAATTTAAAGCAGTTAATTCATAACGCCCTTTACGTTTTAATGATTCGCTTATCTTAGAAGTTTTGCATATAAAAAAAAGGTAGATGTATTTGTGATAAAAGTGACAACTCCATAAAATTCAATGAAAATTAGTTGTCAAAAATGACTGACTTAGAGAGAGACAAAACAGAAACACCAACAACAACATTTCAACAAAGAAAATAAATATTCCAAATAATGATAAATATGTAAAATGAAACTGAAATCATATAATTTATGCATTCATTGTTCTTTTTGTTCAACCAGTGCCATTAATAACTAAAAATTGTCCTTTTTTTGTCTTAATCTATTATTTTGTAAAAGGATTACTGTAAAATTAGGTCTCATTAAATTAACACAACTAACCCGAAACCCAACCTTTCTTTAATTTTTACTGTTAAAATGTTTTTTAAACCTAACAATATCCTCCTACATTTCTTTAAGATATGATTTCAAATACACGTTTACATTTTTATCTATACAAAATAATTGAGCACATAAAAATAAACACTGACCAATAATGTAGATTTAAAAATAAGTGGTTTTAAAGTCGGGGGGCTATTTTATAATACCTTTTTTTCTATTAAATATTGATTGTTCCTTTTACTAGCTAACTGCAAAATTAAGATCAACAAAACGTTGCTTCTACTTCTGCTGGTAACACCCACTATTGTTAGGTAATAATAATATTATTATTAATAATAATACTTATTTTATTCTAATTATGTAAATAAGTTTGTCATTGGGTAAAAATACATTATTTTCTCCCCTTTTTCTAAAATAAAGATTTATGACAAACTAGATATTTTTGATCAGTTAAATTAACAAAAGGATAAACAAAACATTTTATGTGGGTAAAATTAGATAAGTGAAAAAATGATTATTGAGTTAATTTTTAATGCGTGGCAAATGAATTGTTGGGTTATTTTATAATGAAAATTACTATCAAGGATGAGGTTTTTTATTTATTTATTTATTTCTATTTTGAGTCGTGAATTTATTTCACCCCGATTTAATGACCTAGGCGTGTATTTCAAATTTGCATACGAAATGTTTGAATACTTGATATTTTTGCTATGCAAATGTTATGCATTTCATTGTTGAATGTTGTTGCAACGAGTGTATTGTACTTACTTGCACTAGTGTGTGCAGTCAGTGTGTGTGTGCACTTCACTTGTGCTCTGCTGTTTGTGTACTAACTGAACTAATAATTATATACTGAAAATAAAATAAATAAAATATGAATAAATATAATAAAATGAAATCTAATCAATAACGTAATAAAAAAAAATATCAGTGATATAAAAAAAATAATATGAATCAACAACAGTCAATGGTAAAAACAACAAAAGAAACACATTTTAAGAATAAAGTTTTTTAATAAAGTTGGTTGGGTTATGGTGGTGTTGAGAGTGTAAGTGATCAAATGTTTTTGTTTTTTTAATTTTCAATCATTAATATAATTTTAACAAATATCATCAGATTATATTTTTTTTCAAAAATAGTAAAACTATTTAATTAATTTATTGTTAAAAAAACATGACAAGGTTTATATTTCATTTCGGTTTTTCAACAACTCTAGTCCAATCAGTTCCACCACCGCCACAGGTTACTACTTTTTTTTTTTTATTCATTTCTTTTCCTAAATAAATGCCTTCATTTAAATAATAATTATTATTATCCCTTTTTGTTTTTGTTTTCTAATATTTGTCAATTCGTGTCAACACTTGTTTTGACAATTTTTATTTATATGTTTTTAAAAAGTGTTGTAAAATGCTGACAACGAAAAACAAACAAAATATAAAAAATATTAAAAAAAGCTGATTGAAATATGGTGTGAGTGAAACTAAGTAGTAGTGAGTAGTAGCGTGTTTTTGTTAGTGTTGTGTTGTTGAGTAGTATTATGTCTTTAAGTTGGGGGCGTTACCTAAAATATGAATTTAAATTAATAAAATTTATTATCAGCTTATCAGTCTTAAAAAAATAAAATTCACTGACGAATTTCATTTTGGTATAAAAAGAAGAAAAAAAAGTTGTTTTAGAATTAAAATATTCACACCTTAGATAATTGAATATGAAATCTCAATAATTTATAATAATTTATTTAAGGTATTTAAATAAAATCTTCTTCCATCCTCTTTTTATTTATTTAAGTATTATCTGTTTTTCAGTTTTATATTTCCCTCTGCCATTAAACCTATTGTTTTAGCTTTAAGGTCAAATGTCACTTGTCATGTTGTATAAATAAAAAATATCTTCTTTTTTACCACTTCGTGAGATTTGGATTTTTTTTTTCATAAAATGGTCAATAATCAATCACTCACTCTCTCACTCAGCACCCACCACTATAGTTTAGTGTCAATTTTCATCTTTCTTTTCCAAAATGATTGGCACTCTTCTTGCAGGTGCTCAAAATTAATAACGACAAACACAAAAAATAACATTGTTTTATTGATAGTTTTTACGATGATGATGATGATGCACTTGGGTTTGCTGGATGCTGGACTCTGCATGCATAATCGCCTCTACCCAAACTAGTTGATGGTTACCTACTATAATCCACATCCATAAGCTAGCTCTGTCTGTTCATTAGAAAAATCATAGATCTTTATATCTTTTCAATAAACAAATTTTATCACTATCAAACAAAAACGAACTCTTTAGTTTTTACTTGGACTTATGTTTTCTAAAAAGTGCAATAATCGATAAAAAATTATTCTTTACATTTACGTTCTGACACCCACCCACAATTATTAAGGGATATTTTTACGAATTTAATAAAAGTAGTGTTTAGTGAAGGAAGCTACACATGCGAGTTGGGCTGGCTGGTTGTTGGTTCTCATCGTAGTTGTGGTAGTTTTTTTTCTTCGTGTTTTTTTTTTCGTTATTTTTGTTCTTAATTCCAATTGATAATAATTTTTTTTTATGTTTTTAAGTTTATCTTGTTTGGATTAAAGTGTTCACTGTTTTTGAACTTTAAACCTTTTTCTTATAATTTAAATGGATGAATAATTTCTGCCTTTGGAAAGTTAACTTTTTTCTTTTAAAGATTAGACTAAAATCAAACAAACCTTGAAACCTAGTTAAGTTAGTGTTATTGGTTGTTGGATGAGGAGATTTTATTGAATTAAACTCTGAATTATTGTTGTAATTTCAAATGTATTGAAATAAATCGATCATCTTGTTTGTATTTTGACATCTTTTAAAATTCCTGTAAAATAAAGTTGGTTCCATTTACCCGTTTTTTTTCATGAAATTAATTTTATTATCAATTGAATCGTGTATTAAACTGGATGCTCAAACCATGAACCATACCTGATTCAGCCACTTTTATTGTATTCAACTGTTAACCACGAGTGTTTTTGTGTTTGTTCATTAATCAAATTTATGTTAATGTTCATTCAAAGAAATACCGTGATTTTCTCTGGTGGCACTAACTACTGTCTGACACTACTACTGACTATTTTTTTTATTGAGAATTATTATTCATTCAATCGATATTATTGTTCTGTCTGTTCTTAGACAAATAAATGCTCAATTTCATACAACTTTAGTCCTATGACTGTCTATTATTAGTGCTATCATTTTACACACACGATTTTTTTTTTATTTTTATGTTGCTCATCCACATCACATGATAACTATGTAAAGACATTTTTTTTTATTACAGATATATAAATATTGTTTTTTTTTCAATGAAAAAGAAGCTATTAGTGTGGCAATTTTAACGATATTCTTTTCTTTTTTTTTTATACATTTAACATTTAATAGAAAACCCATTTTTTTTCTACCCAAGGTTAGTTTATGACTTAGAGGCTATATTTTCATAGACTTACATAAATTATTGTGTTTAAAAAAAACAACTGAAGTTTAATATCACTTTAAACTGTATTATTGTTCATGGATAAGTTTTTTTTAAAACTTTTGACTCAACATGTTATCTAATCAGTCAGCTGATTTATTTTATGCTTTTATTGTTAGGTTTTGGTTTTAGAGTAGTGGGTGTTTTTATTTTCATGTATCATAACAATGGTTGGCTATTAATAATATAATCAATATATTTAAAAAAAAAATCTATATTTTTCTCTGTACACTCTGTCCAAAACCAGAGAATTTTCATTTAAAATAGATTCAATTGCTTTGTATTTTATAGATCCATTTATGATCATTAAACCTCTATTTCAAAAGTCAAGGATAAGAATATTTCATTTTGGAAACAAACTTCCATAATTAGAGTTTTATTTTTTAAAATTTTTTTTAAGGTCTCAATAATTTACCATACACAAATTGTTATCTATATTATTGGTGTTGATAAGTATATATATATATATGCCTTAGGCAGATGTGATTTATTAACTCTGGAGTAACTCATCTAGTTGTAAGAATAAACACTGATTACAAAATGCCAGGTAGATGAGGCCAAGTAACTCAATTAGAGTAACTAGCCTATGTGAATATTCTATCAGGTTCAAATTTATCAAGTTTCAGGTGGTTATGTATGTTAATGAGTCTGATTCAACATAAATGTTTAAGTTTCTTATATAGGGGAAAAAGGGTTAACAACTTCACATCAAATTAGATATTTCTTGTAGGTCTGTCATTTTGTAAACCCTCTTTCTATATGGATTAATTTGATTTATTGCTTAGGCAAGAGAAATCTGTTAATTTCTAATAAAAAAAACTAAGAGTTTTGTATTTAACTTATATACTTCATTCAATTACATATAAAAAAATTCATAACATATAGATGGTTCTAGAGACAGAAAAAAAATCATAGTACTTTCTTATGATTTAAGAAGAGAAAATGTCTAAGAAAATAATTGAATTTATTTTTATATGGATTATCCCAAAAAAGTTGCTTTTAGACTTTAAAGTATTGCTTTCATTTTATAATAATTAATTCTAAAGAATAAATGAATTGATAAATTTCTGTTAAATAACCATTGAATTTGATGTGCCTACTTATTGAAATCCTTTAGCCTTTGTTCTAAAAAAGCCTTGCAAATTTGATTTACTTAAATTGATTGATTTTATCTCTAAGTAGGAGAATAAATAGATTTATTTTTTAACAACACTAATTAGACCAATCCTATTGATTAAAAAACAAATTGATATCTGCTCGGGCCTAGCTTGAATAATTTTATAAAATTTGACCTATTCATATATTCTAAAATAAATTTGATGGATTGATTTTTTTCCCTCCAAGCTTGGAGTTTAAGTGATGGGGTGTAAAGCTTTTCAAAGTATATAATTTAATTGTAAGATGAAAACTGGACAAGAAGCATTTAGGATTGTTGATTACCATTATGAAAATTAAGCATGATTTCCTCCATTTTTTTTCTCATTTTAAACTTCCTTTACCAAGGTGAAAAATAATACCACCATTATAGCATTCATTGTACCACATATATATTCCTATTATATATACTTAGACAAATGGTTGATAGGTTGTTAAATACAAGCAAACTTTTAATGTATCAAATATGAATAAAAAAAAACAATTTTTTTAACCAGAAATTCAACTTAACTTTCGTTAAATGATAAAAATTGTTTTACCAGATTTTTTTTGATTCAATAACCTATTCATTAAAAAATTGAAGATCTAAACAAAATTTAATAATTTCCTAATTTATGATTCTTCAAAATTAAAATCTAGAAAAAAAATTGTTCACATTGTATACACACTTTAGTATCTTATAACTTATTGACAAAACACATGTCACGTAAGCTGCATATACTAAAAGAGCATTAACATAAACATCCCAATTTGGAATTAATATTTTTGACCCAATAGGTCATTTTTTTGCCAGATGTGTTTTAGATACATCTCTTTATTCTTATATATTTATCACATTAGTTTTAATATTATGTTTTTTTCTATCCCCTTTTCTCTAAATATATAGATAGATATAAATATTTATGTAATAAAGGCTATGCATGTACTAGGAGTCTTCAAATCTGTGTTAATAAAAAAAATGTCAGTCTTTTCCATGTTATTTTAATGTGCAATTTTCTTCTTGTTTTCTCTTAACCACATTATGTAGCTTGATCTTAGGTTAAAGGTTTTATTTATGTTTATTTTTTCAGACACTGGTCTATCTAAGTTATATTTTTTATGTTTTATGTGAGGAGAAATTGTGTTAGTTTAAAAATGGTATACATACATCTTCATATGCACACACGTTCCCACCTATTTGTTTGCATCTATGAATTAGAATCTGGCCCCATGCACATGTACACATTTATACACATATTCTTGTTAGTAAACTCATTGTAGATTCTTTTAAACTGTCTCATACTTTGATGTTAGGATCAAATTGTTGAGGAAAGACGCCATAATTGCAGCAGTCCAGAATAATTTTAGTCTTTGTAAAATTTACTCTTTATCTTTAAAAAAAATTATTTTGCTCTTTTATTGTTTAAAAGAATATGGGTGTTTCTTCTACACACACAATATGTTTGTGTTGTGTAATTTATCTTCAATTGTTAAGCTTGATTGTGTGTTGGTTTAAATTTAAATCATAATACATTTCACTTAGTACAAAACTATCAAGTGTTAGGAAATGATTTTTTAATGCTACTAATTTAGCTGAGTATTGTAATTGGTCTTATGATTGCACAAGCAATAAACTGACTGTTACCAAAGGCCACTGACTATGTGTCTGCGATTAACAACTGCTCTTGCTCTATCACTGGTATTGGGGACTTTAAATATTAATACATGAAACATTTTCTCTATACATTAATATTTACATACATACATATACACATATATATATATATATATATATATATATATATATATTTGCAGTACGCCTGTAAATGAGTTAAAAAATAGAAACGTACATATGTTTATTAGCATTTAAAGATAAATTCAATCACATTTTGAACTAGAATTATTGAATGATCAATAATTTCACTATCTTATTTTAGAAGGATTGTATATATGAATTAAAAAATAAGTAAAATGTTATATATAACTTATTTAATGCCAAATTAGACAAACCTTTCTGATCAACATCAATACATAATAATAGTATGAGACTGAAATGATTTTTTTCTATCATATTTATGGTATCATGTAATATTTAAATGTTTTGTCATTTGTTTGAGTGAGCCCAAACATGTAATCCATCACTGTAGCCTTCTCACTCTTGGATCAAAGTTTGCTGGCATCAAGTGACTTTATAAAGTAGGATAATGTAAGTAGGGATTAGTTGGCATATTTGACTTTCGCCAAGTTATGGAACCCAGTATTACTAGTTCGTTCAGTGAAACATCTTCATTGCTTACTTAAAGTTATGATGTGAAAGATAAACCCATAAAGTTAAAATTTAGTATAATGCTGTTGAAAAGTTAAATTTAGAGAAACTGATTTATAATAATATTAATATTATTGTGAACTTTTAACTTTTAATATTATTGTGAACTTTTCTGAATAATTGTGAATAAAAAAAAATATCTGTTCTTAATATTGTTTTCTTAATGTCACATTATTTGAATGCAAACTCTCTCACCCCCATTCACCCTCCACCACCCCAGATATACGCAATAAGATTGAATTTATCAAATATAAAACTTAATTAGTGATAATTTTAAATGTTATTGTATTAAGAATAGAGTTAGACTTCTTCCTACAACATGATTGCATTGATATGCCTATCTGTCTTTGTGAATTCTGATTTGTAAAATTGTTATTTTTAAAATATTCTGATAATCTTTAACTTTTTCCAAACTTACTGATAGCTTTTATTGATATCCTAAAATATAATGCATTAGGATTACTTATAATATATAATCTTCTTCAAACTCAATTTATTTGATATATTTAAAGCAAAAATAAATTTGATAAAGCATGATTATAAAATTATATGGTTCTCTTCTAGGTTTCTTTATTGATTTTATTTAATAAAAAATGTAAAAAATAATTGACTATATAAAATGAAAGCGAGAGGAATTAATAAAAAAAATGTATGTTTATTTGTTAAGATTAAATTGTATTTCTTAAGAGTTGTTTTTATGATGTATTCTCAATTTTCCTACATTTTGGCTCTCAATAACTCAAAATCGTTGGTTTCTCTTCTGATCTATTTGACCTTAAGATAGAACTTAGTTTTAAAGAAAAAATAATTATAATAAAGTTTTTATGAAGCTACAAAATTTATGGGTATTTGAGAGATATATTGAATCATAGTTCCTCAAAGAACAACCCATGATATGCATCCAAGATAAATTTGAGCCAGATTGAATTTTTGAATTACCTGCAAAAGGTATTGGCCAATAACATTTAAAATTTTTTTCATCATAGTTTAATTGCATTTTGCTTCATTTTAATTTGGGTCAAATTGATCTGAAAATGAATTTAAAAAAATCTGTATTTGAATAGGCTAAGCATTAAAATAGAAATTAATACAAGTATTCATAAGGAGTATTTATTACTGAGTAATCAGAGTATTGTTAATAGATGCAGATATTTAAAGGCAACACATGGCTATGTTGCTAATATAGTTTTCTTTCTCTCTCTCTTGTTTATTTTAATTTTTTATAATTTTATGGTAAAAAATGTTTAATCAAAGTCAGGTAAGACTAAGTTTTCAAAAATAGTCTTTCTTTCATTTATTTTAGTGCTGCAAAATTGCATACTTTCTTAGAATATAGAACAGTGTATATTTCTTTCTCTCACTTAAATTGCTTAATATTCTTAATAAATTGCAGTGTTAAACTCTAAGGTTCCAAAATCAGTTTTGGCTTAATCATTACCCCAAAGATATTTATCATATCTGAATCACTTATATTGACAACAAAAGGTTTTTTTTCTTTTTAAAATTCAATTCATACTTTTAACAAGGAATTTTTTATATTTCAGTTTAACAATGAAAAATTAATTTTAAAACATTGTTACTTAACAAGTTGTTTTTTTTATTCTTATATCAATCAAACATTAAATAAATTTCAAACAAAAACATTATCTACACTGAAAGAAACTGGTTTTGAAAATCATGATGGATTTGTTTTTTCCTGCATTTTGCTATCTTTAACATTAAGTTTAACTGACTAATTAAACTTTTTGTATCAAATATTTACTGGTCCATTTCAACACTATTTACGCTAAAATAGAAAAAAATACATTAAAAAAATCTTTCTTTGATAAAACAACTAAAATCCATCAACTGTAGATTTCTTCTATGTCTCATTGTGATCTTAGTAAACTACTTTTCAATAGTCAAGACCACCTATTTATGAAGGGATCATAACATTAAAAACAGAAGCAAATCCCTGCTATCTATACATATAAAATTTTACTGCATCATTTAGCAAAAACCCTACTACTGGTACCTAAGTCTCTCATTAAGAAAATAGCAAAACTGACCTTGAATTTACTTATTTTTAAACTAAAACATTGTAGAAGTTCAAAATATGTGTTATATTTCTACAAACCTGTAGAATAATCTACTTGAGTTATTTTACCATATGATATTTAATGCATGTATGTGTCCCATTAATAACTTTGCGCACACATCCATGCGCATATATTTTTTCCATGTGTGAGTGCTTATCAATTGTATTGATAAATTCTAACAAGGCAGTTTTTTCGATTCAAAATTGTATTAAATCTAATGAATGCTTAAATATTTAGTGACTTGCGACTAGCTTCCTGAAAATAGAAACTACCACTGACTTCCTCATACTGAAGCAGTAATAAGTGCTACTAATTTTTACCAAAGACAATTGTATAAACAGTAGAAGTGGTCTGGAGATTTTATTTTTTCAGTTCTTATTTTGCTTTATTTTTATTCAGTGACTGGGTAGAGAACAAAAGAAATTGCCAAACAATGTTATTTAGAAGGTCTTTCTACTTCAATAGAAACGTTAGATTCTTTAATGTTACCATCAAAAAACTTTTTCATAACTTTATTTAAAATTAATGCTTTGAATATAGAAAAAAAATTATGTTGAAAACAATGTAAGTGTATTGAAAAGAGAGAGACAGAATTGCAATCTCTTATTCTCTACTCAGATTATTTTCTGCATGTGATACTGTTGTAAACATTTTTTTTGTTTCTTTTGTTTCTTATTTTTTAGTAAATACATTTTCTCCCAAAGTTGTCATTTTCTCTGTTAGTTTTCTCCCACTGATCCCTCTTTTTGTTCTCTCTGTTCCCCCCTGTTGTCTGCCTGTTCTGGCCCCCATTTTTCCTCTGTTTAGTCTCTTTTATCTCAATCTTTTTTATTTCTTAGTTGAATGCCACATTTATTTAACCACTGTTTGGTACCCCGATATTTAATGAGGGGAACTTATGTTTTGAGGCATGTTCGTTCGTGTTTTTCTCTGCAACCATCCGTTCAGTTTTTCTGAAATTTTGCATGAAGTTGTAACTTCGGTCAGGTTAGAAGCTGACATTCTCCAATTTTTGAAAAAAAAGTCTCCTTAGCCCCCCAGGGGGTAAAAATGCCCCCCCAAACAGCCAAAAATAAACTTTTCCTGTCTATAACTTTTGATCCATCCGTTCAAAATTTTTCATCCGTTCAATTTTTCTGAAACTTGGCCAAAATGTGGAGGTTATTGTTCATTTCACAAATTAAATAGTGTTTACCCCGGGTAAAATCTGTTTTGCGTCCCTTGGGGACTTTTAGAGTTAAGTGTGATAAATTGACTCGCACACAGAGGGGGACCACGCACGCGCGGCTTGTAGTTATTTACTTCTAGTCCTTTTGTCCTCTATTAATACCAATTTTTTTATAATAAAAATATATTTAATGATGCACTTATGTGGAAACCATAGTGATAAATAAAGAAACAGTTCTAAATTTTAAAATATTATATTTACTTGATAAGCACCAACCCAAGTTTGGCACAAGGATTTTTACATTTGGTGTTACCCTTTACCTAGATGAGATACTCTCTCAAATTAACGAGCCCCATCTTCCCGAGGCTGCTAAAGTGAAAGTAATGGTTTAGATTGGGATTTGAACTCGTGTAATACGGTTCCGGAGCCCAAGCTTTTACCAATCGTAATTTTAAAATGTATGCAACAAAAGATTATAATTATAAATTAGGCTTTCGTTGTTAGAGTTAACTTATTCATTTTTTTAATAAAGCAATTAAACACGATTTCTTATAATCTGTTACTTAGGAATAGAAAAGAAACCGGATATTTTTCTCATTTAAATAATGTGAATATTCAATTAGGAAAAGTAATCGAGCATTGCTTCATTGAAGTGGCTGACCATTACAAAAGAAGACATTAAACCCTGGTTTAACCTCTGATCCATCAAGGTCAGACGATTTGACACTGAGACAGGGACAGCTTAAATAGATGTGCGTGAGTTTTGTCATTCATCAACTTGATTGTATTCTGGATGAGTTGATTGATTGAAGTTTAACACCGGGAAAAAAGATATCTTGCGTCAGTTCAGTCAAAATGATTGATTAGTTTCTTGTTTCAGAGGCATATCATCGCTATCAATGCCAAATTTTGCTTTTGTCTATATTTTTTTTCTACTGAGACGTTGTTATGCTGTCAAAATATATAGGCGATTTCACGTAGATTCTTTTTCAGGTTTCAAAAAGAATGGTTGGTAAATAAACTTAACTTCTTAAAATATTTTCCGAAATGAATCATCTCTTATACTTCTGAAAAAAAAGTGATCATCAAAGCCGGTCTGTTAAAAAATGTTATAAGCTCTTAAAGGTAATTATTTTTTATGTGATTATTAGGTTAAGAGTTTTTTTTTCCAAAACTAATGCCTCTTATTTCTTTCATGTGGGTTTTGGTGATTGCAGTGTGTTGTGGCGATGAATATATGTATTTATTGATTATAAGATGTGAATGGGTCATGAATGAGTCTAGTTATGGTCAGATCTAATTGTATGACCAGCCCGACTAGTTTCCTACCCCAATCGGCCTTGTGTCAAATTTGTATAATTTTATACAAATAGATATATTATTTCTTTCATTCCATTCGAAACGGTGACATGGGATTGCAAATTGCATTGTTATATTGACTGAACGTATTCAGTCATCGCATAAATGTTTCATCTGTGTCTTCTCGATATTTACAGAGCATAATACAGAAATTTTCAAAAGATAAAAAAAAAAAGCAAAGTTGGTTAATCTGAAGTATATTTTGTTTTGTTTTTTAATCCAAATATAACTAAAGTCTTATATCTTCGAATCACTGAAAAAATAAATCAAGATTTACAAAAATATTTCCTAGTTCTTTTAGTTGTATGGCAATTGTCACATCTTTAATTTCCCCTAACCAAACACCTTTCAAATTATTTATAAAGGTTTAATCTTATTATATTCCTTATAATCTTGAAATATGGCATATATACACTTCAATGGTTTATACTGGTATAAAACTGTACAACACAATTTCTACTTTCTCAATCTTTATGGCTGATACTCAAATAGAACAAGGCAAGAAAACCAGTATTTTTTCAGATGTTTTTCCTTAGTTTCCGGTATATTCATAGAATATTGTTAACCTTGAGCAAAAGAAGTTTATTTATTTTTTAAAATAGTTTTTAAATATAACTAAAAAACTTAATGACCACAATCATAAGGAAAAAATAGAAATATTAGTCGGTTTAGTAACCAATAACCAGTAACCATATGCCAAATACAAATGATACTAAGTAGCACATAGTAACCTGATGAGAATAAGAATGGATAGATAAATAATCAAATATGAATTTATATCCTTATATCCATAAATATCATTTCTTAAATAAAATGTTTTGAATGCAGCTTTTTGTTTCTATAACCTTTCAGATTATAGAATTGTAGAATAACCTTAAGTCGGAAGAATTTAAAATCTATCGTTAAAAAGAAACATTTTTTTATTAAAGGCTTTTAAGTGGTCTTGAATTTTTGATCAGCATTGTGTAAACCTGTGCTAAAGTTATAATAAAATTAAAAAAAAACAGAAACTTATAAAATGATAAAAGCGTGGCCTCTAAACTTGAAACAAACAAATTTACAATTTTGAGTTAATATGCCGTAAAAAAGAGCGAAAACCTAATCTATTCTCTAGACATCTTTTTTATTGAATGGATCTAAATTTAAATTTTTAGTTGACAAAGTGGACACTTTGGGGACAGATATCTGTAATTTGCAGAAAAAACTCGGATAGTCGATCAATTATCTATTCAAAGACGAATATTCTGCTGCGAAAAAATCGACAACTTTTCTGATTATCATCAAAAAGTCGATCAAAAAGCGTAATCGATTTTTAAAAAAGAAATCGATCGCCAAGTGTAGATGATTTTTTTTTCATCTCTTCTTTTGATCTTTCGCTGAATGAAGTTTTATTCGTGCATGATCTCAATTCAGCTTTTTTTACGCAACTTTCTATTATGAAGACAGCTTTTTCACATAAAAATAACGTTAAATATGTTAACATGGTGACTTTTGCACGCAGTGAATCTTTTATAATAATTTATGTGTATTTCAGGAAATATGTTATTCCCAATGTTAAAGAAGTTGTAGAAAAAATCGTCAATTTTAGATTGAAATATTTTCACAAACATGAAAATATGTTAACAAAACGGAAAAGCAATCAATCTTTCACGTTAAAAAATTACAAATATAAAGATTAAAAACATATCGAGATTGCATAACAAAAATTAAAGGTTTGTCACCTTTAGTAAACCGGATTTTAGCAAAGTATCTATCTCACCATAGAGATAACACTGACAAAATTATAAGTACCAATTACTATTTTTATGTTTTTGGAGAATATTTCCATGAGTGTTCAAGCGCGACTTCTATCATAATATGTTCATATTTAAAAGACTAAAAATTATTATATTAAGTCTATTCTGAGGGATAAATGTATTCAATCATATTGAGAAGTAAATGAGTCACGAAAGAGTCTACTTAAGGTTAAGTGATAGTTGTACGACCAGACGGACTAGCTTTTCCCCCTCCATGATCGGCCTTGTGCCAAATTTGTATTTTTATTACAAATAAATATTAAGTCTATTCTGAGTGATCAAAACTCACCACTAAATCCATAAGTGATCATAGATAAAGAGAAACAGTGATACAGAATGCTTATTGAAAAGTTCTTTGATTAAAAGATAAAATGATTAACTTAAGAAAAAAGAAACCTCTATTATAATCTTCATAAAAGATTACTAAATTAGGAATGTAATGTATGAAAAACAAATTGATTAACAATTTGTTTACAGTAATTTTTCTCAGTCTTTTACGCATGTAGTAGGCCTTCACTTTTTCCTTGAAGTTTTTAAATTAAAACCCACCTTTTCACGTGTATACGCAATCGCAATCGTCCAAGATGAATGTCATTTTACTCCATAAATCTGACAACCTTTTAAATAGCTTCATCAATGTTGGTTCAAGTTTATTCACCAACCAGAATTCAGTCACTGTCTAAGGACAGTTTAAGCAGAAGCAAATATCCAAAGTAAATTCTGATCAAGTAACAGAACACCACATATAGTTGCAATAAATTCCAATATACGCAAATTTTTGTCCGGGTATGACGGATTTCAGATATTATTTTTACTTGGGGAGTACCAAACCAAGTTTAGCGCAAGGCCATTTTTACGTGCTCATACCAGGGCTTTTTACATTCGGTGTTACCCTTCACTTAGATGAGATGTTCTCCCGAGTTAACGAGTCCCATCTGCCCCAGACTGTTAAAGTGAAAGTAATGGTTTTAACTGGGATTTGAATTCGCTCTCCTGAAAGATTTCAGATATGAGTATTTCCTAATATGAGTTATTCCAGATATTATTGAACCTCAATTAGAGGAAATTTGGAAATGACGAAATCCATTAATGGGTGCTTCTGGTTACGAGTGATCTCAATATAAAGGATTCCATCCAGGCAGCAGTGATGCCGAAAACAAGAGTGTACGAATCCGAGGGCAAGGGACCCTTTATATGGAGAATTCTGAATATGATGGATTCTGAATACGAGGAATTCTTGATAAATCATATTCTGAATATAAAAAAACTGTATCATTCAGATATTAGGGATTCTGGATTGGAATGATCCTGGATATTAGATTTACTTCGTCGAGCACCAACCCAAATTACGCACAAGGCAATTTTGATGTGCTCATTATATCCCTGGGCTTTTGTGGTCAGTGTCACCCTTACTGAGTCAATCTCTCGAGTTGACGACCCCTTCTCGCTAAGGCAGCTAAAGGTGAATATAATTGGTTTTCGCTGGGATTTGAACTCGTGTAATACGATTCCAAAGTCAACTTTTTTACCAATTACCCTCCAAGGGAATGATCCTGGATATTATATTTACTTGTTGAGCAGCACCAGCCATGTTTGGCACAAGGCCATTTTTAATGAACCTGGTTATAAAGTAATACCAATCCTGGAATGAGTTGCCCTTGGTATGAGAGATCTAGATATGAGTAATTCTGGATAGTGTTGAGGGAAAAACAAGTGATCGGATAATGGTTATAACGAGGGATACAAGAGAAAAAGAGATTTTAGGGATTCTGGATTTAGAACATCCGGGTATTAGGGATCACGTACAAAGATAATCCTCAATTTGTGTGGTTGGGGTATAGGTGACCCCGAATACGTGTAATCATCAATATGATGAATTCTGGATATTTGGGATCCCAGAAACAAGGGATTCTATTTTAGGGGCCCGAAAACATATCATTGAACATAAAAAAGAGAAAGACAAAAAATTCTAAAGACGAAACAAGAAACTTAAAAACAGTAGTAATGAATGGAGGTCTAGATAGAATAAAATGAGCAGGACGGTTCTTCCAAGTGAACGCGATGAGCAAATGCACCTGCACGAAAAGCGGTCGATACTCGTTTCACTTTCACGTAAAATCGATTGCCAATCGTCAACTCAAGGGCGGTAAATACACACTAGCGATGCAGTTCCGTTTCTTTTTTTTTTTGTTTTGCTTCCTCATTTTTTTATCTCGTGTTTTTTTGGTAAAAAAGGCGATGGCAATGCGAGGATAGAATTTACAACGATGTTGTTGGAAACTGAGTGATTTAATCCTTTCAATGTTAAAATATAAATCAGATTCTTGCGCTAAAGAATACAAAGATCCCTGATCGGTTTTAAGTCAGGGAAGATATATATATATATATATATATATATATATAATTACATATTTAGGGACAGGTGGATTCGGCAAAAAAAATAAATTCGTATCCATAAAACTGATTGAACATCTTGATAGAAAAAAATCAATAAAAAAACAATATTTAAGGCTTAAATAGGTGCATATACTCATATTAATCACAACCAATTTTTTTTTCCTTATGATAATGATTAAAAAAAACATGTACACATGCACACGTGTTTCTCCCCATCA
>JAUZSX010000029.1:512870-524916 GCA_034780655.1 Idiosepius hallami | reverse complement strand
TGATGTATTACAAAAAATAGTGTTTTTGAAAAACCAACAGCACACAGAAATACTTAGATTGTGCTTACACTGATTATTTCCATATTTGGTTGTTTTTTCATATATATATTTAATGGAAACATACATTCCGACAGTATTATAAATGAATAAACTGTATTTATTGCCATTAGATAATTATTCTCTGCATTAAATAGATAAAGCAGTTGATATACTATAAAAATATGAATCAAATACTTAATCTCACTTTCAAGAAATCAAATTTATAATTAGATATTTTTTCTTCCTCCCCTCATGGTTTTAATATTCTTTAGAAGTACTCTGCATCTCTCTTTTGTCTTGTTGCTTTCCTGTTTGAAGGAAAGAAAAAAAAAAGTTGTTTCTTTTCTCTCAGCCTTATTTTCTTTCATTTTTTTTTTTTTTTTTTTTTGTTCCTCCTTTTCTTTTTTCTTTTCTTTTCTTTGCTTGGGACATTCTCCGTTAATTCCTTCTTTGTAGGAAAAAGAGAAGAAATATATGCTTCCCGTGGACAACTTGAAACTTCGTGATGCTGAATCTGGAATATTGTCGAGACGTCCCACATTTGCCCTATTCTCCTCTGAAAATAGGTATATTCTTATGCAATTCAGATGCACATTCTTGCCATCTTTATCTTCTTGTCTTTGTTCTTTTTTTTGATGTTGTGTGTTTTTATTTCCTTTTTCTCATTTTAATTTTTTTTGTTTCGTAACTTTTTTTTGGTCAATTGGTAATGAGTTGGGAGTTGGAAATACATCCACCTACCCACACATCCACACAAATATACATAGACACCCAGACTCATTTATGATCACACATTCATATATGCTCACTGATTCAAACACTCACACCCGGAAGCAATCAGTTTAATAATTTTATTAAAAAAAGATAACATCATGAACAAAATATTAAAATAAAAAAAAACAAACTCCAAATAGTTCAAACTTTTTTTTTCCTATTTCATTACTCAAAGAAAAATCTGTAACAGTTTAGGCTTTGGAATTATGATGTACTAATTCCAAATCTTAATCAGTCTATTACAATTTCGCCTGATGGATATCAGGAAAGGCACTAATAATACCTTTATTTTCTTTGGCAATGGATTATGTTTGATAACTTGACCTTTTCTTATAATTTATGTATGAAAAAGGGTTTGTAAAAATGGTTCCTACCATTAAATGACCTCAGAGAAGGTCAAATGCTTTCATTTTTCTTTTTTATTTATCTATTATTTTTGGTGAAGCATTTATTGACTCTATTTGAAACCACAAAGATCTTTTTGGATTTAGTTTACTTCCTCCACCTGCGCGCATGTGTGTGTGTGTGTGTGTATGTATAATATATATGTGTATAATCATTCATTGGTGATCATTTGTGATGAGTATGATATTTCTCGATGGGACTTGGTCTGGTCATCTGTGGATCTTCAGGTGTCTGATATGTGTTTATGCATATATACACATGCACAAAAGTATTTATGTTAAAACAAAAAATGGCTATGTTCATATTGTTTCCATTAAAATGGAAAATTTCAGAACATTACACTTTTTGCTGACAAATGAAAAACATTCCATTGAAAATACACATTTAAAATAATTAACATCTTACCAATAGTTTTTTTCCTTACACACACCCACACACTCACACACACACAAGTATATATAACTAAAAAACAAATTCAAAAATAAATGTTTTAGAAATTTAAGATACATATTAGTTAATAGTTTCTGTTTAAGAACAATATAGAAAGTCAGAAAAGCCCAGCTTAACACTTGCTCAAATTTAGTCTTTAGTCAAACATGTGTTAATAAATGTTTGCTGCTTAGGTCTTTTCTATGTTTTCGTATGAACGCAACTAAGCATATTGACGCACATACATGCAGGCATCAAGATTATACTTAACTGTGATATTGTTGTTGTAATATGTAAAAAATTAAATCCATACCATATTGAATTTTAAGTAAATTCCTCAATTTAGAAAAAATAAGTTCTTAGAAAATTTGAATTAAAAACTTTTTCCGCTTTTCTTTCTAACATTATCCTGTTAGAAATATCTTGCTGGTATCTAATTAAATAAACAACAACAAAAAATATACAATAAAAGTGGTTTTTAGCTGTTTTGTGTTTTTTTTTTTAATATGTTTATTTTATCTAATGATTTTCTCATCAAATTATGTTATTTTTCATCATTTAAGACAGTCAGCAATAAATTATCATTCAAGAGTGGTTATGCCAATGGTTTAGTACAATTTCTAAGAGTGATTACACAAATACAACACTGTTGGGTCATCTCGGCATTAGATAAAAGAAATATATGATAGAATTAAAAATCCAAGCAGCAGTGAATTTATTTATATAAGCTTTTTATTTTAAAAAAAATGGTTTATAGGAACTAGACATCTTTTAGGTTTTTAATATTTCATATATATATAAGTTAGACTGTATAGGCAAGAAATTGATAGTCACTAATGGCCATGTTTGAATTTATCTGCTACTCGTGTCTTATCACTAATAATCAGTCACTCTCACTATGCATACGAGCAAATTCCTCAATAGTTTGATTGTTTATATATATTCATGAAAATGTAAATCCTAGAAAGTTTCATATGGCATTGTACATTTTACAATAACACTATCGCATTTATGTATGATACCTGAATCTTTATATATGTATATATATATATAATATATATATATATCCATAGACCCTCACTCACATGCTCTACATGTTACAAATTCACAAATGCAATATTTTATTCATACATATCCACACAAACTCATATTTTTGTAATTGTTGTAAACTTGCATGTTAAATCTTGTCAGCATTAATATATACATATTTCAAGACATTTTCAATGTATCGGCTTCAATCGCTAATTTTTATTAACCAATCCCTGCTTGCTTTCTTTCTAAATGATGCATCTTGCTTTTTTTCTTTTTGTTATACTGTTGCTTTGGCTAATAACAAATTGTATTATTTTTATTTATTTTTTTTTAACTAAAATCAAAACTGCATATATGCCAAATGCTTATCACTGGGCTAAAATGATCTGTTAAATTTTGATTTTGTTTCCTCAAACAAAGCTTTCAGAATGGCTAAAGAGGGATTTCTGAAGACTCTACTGAACATTCTCTATTTCAGCTCTTAAACACAAAAGATGCCAGTTTGCAAATCATGTCTATTTTTTTTATATTCTTTCACAAAGCAAGAAGAACCTCTACCCCATTCTCTTAAAGTTTGTTTTCATTTTTTGGCTTGATACAAGTAGACAATGGCTGTAAAATAATTTTGGCTTTGATTTCAATACTAATCTTTACAAACAAAAACAAAACAATATTTGTATATAAACATACATTTATATGAAATCTATTATTCCATCCTTACCTCACTTCATTTTTGTGGACACCAAAACAAACGTGTGTGTGTGTAAAGATATTATATTTACTTGGTGAGCACCCCCAAGTTTGGCACATGGCCAATTTTACGTGCTCTTACCTGGACTTTTTATATTCGGTGTTACCCTTCACCTAGATGAGCTGTTCTCCCAAGTTAACAAGCCCCATCTGCACGAGGCTGCTAAAATAAAACTAATGGTTTAGACTGGGATTTGAACTCGCGTAAACGATTACAGATCCCGGGATTTTACCAATGCCCCACCGTCGCTGTGTGTGTGTGTGTGTAGATATATGTCGAACAAATATAACTGAAAACTTCATGTGTAAATTTGATTTATATTGAAAAGGAGGGAAATTCAATAACAAAAACTGTTGTTTCATATAGGTTTGAAATTAGTACAAATGCAAGGAATTTTAATGGTTTTATATCTAATCAACTTCAGAAGAATTGCTCATTTGTTATGTTTGTCTGTTATGCAAAGTCTGATAGCAGAAACTGAACTCCTGATTCCTGAAATATAATAATATTCATATATAAGAATGGTGTGTGTATGTATATAAATGATGAAAAATATCACCATTGTCATCAGCACCCACTTGTGTCAAAATATAGGGTCCATCATATACCCTTTAATTTTTTTTGAAGATGCCTATATTTTGCATAAAAAAATATACTTAATGGATTAGTAATTCAATATATGTACGTATCACCATAGATGAAGATGAACTCATTCATGAAGACTTGATTTTTTTTCTTATCTTTTCTTTCCATTTTGGTATTTTTTCATCTCTATGATGTGTGTGTGTATATATATATATATATATATATATATATATATAAAATCTCCCTTCAGCATTTATGAATGAAAATTTAGAGTTTTGTAGTTAGTTACTAAAAGCCAAAATAACATAATTCTGGACAGTTATCCTGTACTCATTAACATTAATGCAGTCTTATAAAATGAACCAACTTTTAAAATAAATTGGTTTCATATAATACTTATAAAGTAAAAGATACAATATGAAATATTATATATTACTAAACAGAGAAACTATTTTTTCTTTGGAATTCTAGAGATAAAGCATGATAGTTTGTATATTTATGATTGTTGTATCCTTAAATACGGGTTCACAATCTTAATAAGAGTTCAATTATCATATGTGCAGCTTGGCTCTGTATGCATTCTCTCTCCCATATGCCAAAATAACTGGCTTTCATAAAGCTAGGCAAGTTCATATTATGTTATAGATAGGGGTGATAACTACCCCAGAACTATTATGTGTACTATGTTCCTCATTTTTGTTTATGTTAAATATATTACATTTTAACCAGTTCATCATGAAAACGGCCAATGTATAAACTGGCTGAAAGATAGTTTAATAAATACAAAGATGGTTAGTCTTATTCTGTATAATAAATATACACAACATTTCTTCAACCCTTTATGATTTTTCAATCAAATATAATCAGTGTGTACTTACTGCTATCACCTTTAGTTGTGCTTTGGAACGCTAGCTAAACATGTATTCTAATTTTTGAGAGTAAATGCATTTAGGAAGTGTGTATGTATGTATACATATGTATATTGTAATGAGATTGGTTTGTTGTATTCTAAAAAGTTTTATTTGATTTGTCAGTATCAAAAATGTCTCATTATTCTATTCCTAATAATATCCATTAACATATTTTCATTTATCACATATTGATTACAATAAGGAATGCAATTTTCTGAAATTTTGGTTTGACTCATTATTTTCATTAACTTTGGCTTTCAAATCTAAAAACAATTTTCTGTGTTGGGTTAGATTTGCATGCTACAAGAATACCTGACTTTGTATAATGACTCCAAAACTGTATTTAGTTTATTTGAAATCATCTTATTTTGTAGTTTAAAAGTTACCCATTATGGAAAATAATGAACAATTTCTTGTTGTAATGTTTGTACAAGTATATTTTGTTTTATATAAAATATATTATTACTGTCAGTCAAATTTGTTTACAATTACTCAAGGTAAAAATTTATAGTTTTCTTTTTACTGAAGTTTACAGTTAGTAGATAATTTTATTGTATTCTCCAACATTAGTTAGCCATCTTATTTCTATCTCGTCTCTTTTCATACTGTTCTTCCATAACAAATCTGTGTGGAATTATTCACTTTATTTACCACTGACCTCACTAATGTATCAGGATTCATTAAAGAATTGGATTGTTTTTTATCTAAGGATAGAAAATGGATTTGCATAATCACTTGCTATAATGAATGGTGTAACCGCTTTCTTCTTTTTTTTTCTGTACTCCTTTACAATATACTTTTACTCTTTATAACTTGATAAATTTCTTTCTTACTTCATAATTATTCATTATAAGTATGTGTTTGTGTGTGTGTATGTATATATATATATATATATATATATATATATGTGTGTGTCTTATTGAATGTTGAAAATCTTTTTCCCTATTAATTTAGTTTATTTTTTTGCTTGATTTCTTATAAGTAATCTAATTTTTGGGTTTAGTTGGTATAAATATAACCATCACTAAGACTAGGACTAATAACTTTATATATATATATATATATATATATATATATATTCTTTCCTACCTAAAATTTCAATTTTTTATCACTACATTTTTATGGCAATTTTTTCAAATCATTTACCCCAACCCTCCTTGTTGACCCTAGTCCACCACTTTATTCTTATTCTCGCTTTCATTACCACCCCTGCCAAATTAACACCGCCCTAGTTGCAGATGTCATTTGTGCATCTTATTTTTCCGCGCTGGTATCGTTTTGGTGTAGGAGAAAGACAAGAAGTATTTAATGCAATTAGATGGATTGATGATCCGAGACTTGGAGGGATCCTTCTTGCACAAAAACATGTTTGCTTTGTATCATTCTGATATCAGGTAGGTCAAACCTAACCCCTATTATCTTTTTTTCTTTCTTTGTTTTTTTTTTCTTCCCTTTTTTTCTTAATTTCTTTTTCCTAATTTGTATTGATGATTGAAATTAACTTTGTTTTTTTTTTCTTTTTTAAAACTGCATCCAAGAAACCACATTCTTTTACATTAATTCTCTCCTTTGTTTCTCTCTCATTTTTGTTCTATCTTTCTATTATCTTTATAATTCTTTCTCTTTCACTATTTATCTCTATCTGTTTGTTAGTCTCTCTCTTTTTCTATCTTAAAGAGATATGGATGTTTCAGCTAGAATATGTAGAAATCCTTACATGACATTATGCTTTTATTAAAAAAATTATTTTTGTCACAGCCCTGATTATTAGAGCTATGACAGAATTATTTTTTAAATAAAAGTATTTTGTCAGAGTCCTACTAATAATTACAGAATTAAATGAAATGGTAAGATCCCAAAATAGTCATGTAATGGGTAAAATATTTTTTCATAAAAGCATATTGCTGTAACCCTAGTTATTATTATATGTTCTTTAGTCCATTTGATATTTCCTAACACACACACACACACACAAATAATATTGTCATTAGTGTTCACTCTATGACATTTGGTGACCTGAGTTTCTCATTCATTCACTCATTAGATCTAAAAACATTAATGCACATATTTGCTGTTACTTGTTAAAATACCTTTATATTTTAATACAGTATGTATAAAACATGCACATATTTGCTGTTACTTGTTGAAATACCTTTATATCTTAATACAGTATGTATAGCATGATAATCATGAGTGAATTTCTAGATCTGATGGTCTACCATGATGAAAGAAAAGAGCAAAGTTGCTGAATAATTAGCATTTTTGTTTTAAAGTTAATCTTGATGATTAGAGACAGTTGTAAATAGAGACAATAAAAATTGTGAAAATCATTGGCATAGAGTACAAAAAGAAATAACTGTAGTCAAGTGAGATTTTAGAAGGAATATATCAGGCTCTACTTATTGTTTCATGAACCAAAACCTTATCACCTTATCACTTATATCAAAAACTTTTTAAGAAAATTGATGGGTCTAATATCTTTGTCTTTCTGAAGAATATTAGATAAAATTATATATGTCTGCCGCACAAAACTGCTAAACTGATTAACTTGCAGGTTTTTGATCAGAATTTTAGCTTCATCTCAGTGAAATACCAACCAATGATGACGTGCTTCATGTAACCAGGGCATTTTGAATCAACATTCATTTAGATGACTTATTATCTTTCAGTTGACAGGCCTTATTTTCCTGGTTTTTTTTTGTTTAATCAGAATTATCCTTACTCTTAAATGAGTTCTGAATTAACTGGCCTCTTCTGATTGAGGCTAATCTAAGTGAACTTAATCGTTTGATAGAAACTTGAACTCATGGAATATGATTCCAAATCCCAGGCCTTTGAACACTTGTCTAGTGCAGCTGAAAATGTTGATAATAAAATCTTTAAGTCTAATTTCATTTTAAAATAAAAATCATTAGTTGATTCAATGTTTTGATCTTTGTCATTTTCAATGACTTCTTATACTTTGTATGTCAGATAAACACTGAATCCTTTGCATATTTCAATTGTATCTACAGGGTGGTCAAAAAATCAAGTAGCATTTTAGACGAAGGGAAAATGATCCTATTATAATCTATTATTTTTATTTAAGTAAAACTTAGTGAGTAATTTTATTAAAAGACAAACTGATATATACTTTTTGTTTTATATATTAGTTTGTTACAAATATCTCTATATTATTCATATTGTTTTTTTTTTCTTCCTTTAAAATGTTAACTTTTTGACCACTCAGTATATTTAATGTATTTAGTGCATAGTTTCATGCCATTCACTTGTATTCTTTCATTTTCTATTCTAATCTCTTGTTCTCTCTTTCTCTCTCTCTCTCTTTCTACTTCATTCTTCTGAATGTGCTGAGTCTGTCACTTCCTGTCTATCTGTCTCTAACTCTCAATGTTTGCCTTTCCTTGGCTTCCCCTTTTTCAAAACATTGGAATGACATTGCATGAAGAAGCCCAACAAGAAATGGATGAATGCATTTCTATTTTTATAATTACAATTTACTATTTTTTTCTATTGTTTTCATGTTATTTTTCTTTTTTTTTTTACATTTTTATCATCAGGTGTTTTTCTTTTTTTAAATAAAACTCATTATTAATACATGAATTCATTTGAGAATGTGTTACTTAGAAATATATTTTTTCTTATAGATGTTTGAAGCCAAAATAACAGGAAACTTGTATTTAACAAAAATAAATATTGGGAAAGACAAAACAAAATGACAGAACATGTTTTTTTCAAATATTAATTTTTGTTACGAATCATTGGAATTTTCCCTTATAGAAGAAATGAAAAATAAAATTCAAATGTTGTATGAAAGAAATTCTTTTGGAATAAATAAGAGTATCATTAATTAAACTTAAAATAGAATTTTCCCTAATGGTATTATTCTGGAATTATGTCATAGGATTTTACTGATTGCTATAAACATATTTTTTATATCTTTGAAATTTTCTCCTTTTCAAACTCTTGATTTAGTGAAACCCCATGTCCTTAACAAGATTGTGTGGACATATATATATATAAAATAAAATAATTTTTTGAAATCCGTTGACAGGCCTGTTTCACGGCTCGTCAGGACGGCTCCGCAAACAGCAATCCACCCACACTCAGGATCGAACGCAAACCGGCTGGGTGACAATGCTGTGATGAAGGTGTAACTGAAATGCATTGCCATTAATGATACTATTGTTTTTTCCCAAAACTTTCTATCATATGTATAATAATTGCTGGTGATTTGATTTGTTCAAAATTCATATAGGAGTTAGTAATAATTCATAAAGATGATAGTAAAAATTAGCTACAAATTTTTTTTTGTTTTTTTTCCAACCTGGGTTTAACCATTTGGATAAAGCATTTACACAATTCATAATTCCATTTTTATGGAGTGTTGTAAGTCAGTCAAATCCAGATAATTATTTTTCTCATTTTTGTCTTTAAATTTTTTATAATTGGATTGGCTCTTTGAAATTTCTTTCATATTGAGCTTTTATTATGATTTATATCCTTAAATAATTTATATCAAAGGTATCTTATTCAGATTTATTAGTAATCAATATTTTCTTCAAAATTGAAACTATACTTATGCATCTAAAAGAGTGAGTATATATATATATATATATATATATGTGTGTGTATGTGTAAGGGCAGTCCTTATGCACATGTGGCTTGGTCATGTGTAGCTCTTTCTTTATATATAATTCTAAACAGTTCAGCCCAAGTGTGACAAAGCTCGACTATATATGCAAATATTTTCTTTTTTTTTTTTTTTCTTTCTTTGTCATTTCAATAATGATTGAATTTAATTATGCCTTGTTGCTTGTTGTCTGCATTTTGCTTTGCTATGCTGGCTCTTCTCATTAACTTTTCATAATTCTCTTTTTTGCTTTTGCTTTCTCTCCATCTTTATTCACAGACTCCCGCTCCTTTTCTATAAGATAATCAAAAGGAAAACCAGCATTAAGATAATTTGAATATTTGTACTTTATTAAATTAAATAAACCAATAACCTTTTCAATGCTAATAATGTAAGAAATCTATTTGAATACAATGATATAGAGAATATCTTTAAATTTCTAAAAGAACTAAAAATTTATCAAAAGATCTAAACCAAGAAAAAAACATAACTGACCTTGAATAAACCTCCCTGTCCCCCCAAAAAAGTGAAGGTTTTTTTTGTTTTTGTTTTAAATGAAATAACTAAAAATGTTAGAACATTTTTCATTCAACTTTTGTTTACCCTTATTATGTAGATTATTTTGACACCTTAAAATCACAATGCTAGTATCATAAACTAACTGTGTTAATGGTTTGAATCAAGTTATCCATTGTCATAGCATAAACATTCAGGTAGATGCCTCTCATAGATCACTTACCGAAGCTTGTATATTGATATGAGTTTTGTTATGCTTCCAGCAATGGCTTTGATAGGGTGTGACATCTATCTTGGCTTGCTATGACTTATAATTATAGTTGCTTAAAAGTGGTTCCTAATCAGTTATGGATAAGGAACATAACCTTGCCTTTTAAGATTCTAAATTTTGGTAATTTTAGGTTAAGCCAACTATTAAGTGCTTCTAATTTTGTAATTTTATTAAGTTTGCCTTTTAGCATAAAAATATGAATAAATAAAGATTTAGGTATTAATACTAATTCCTCTTTAACATTCATTTTTAATCATATTTTTATTTTATTTTTTTTTTAAATTTCAATTTAGTTTACCCTAAATAGCCTTTATAATATAAAAATTACATTTTATTCTTGATAAATTTGATATTGTTTAGATTATTCAGACTTTTATCTTTATGCTTAGTTGTCTGTAGCCTAACCCTTCAATCAATTATATGAAATTTCATTCTTCCCAGGCCATTTACCAATGATTAATAGAAATTTAAATTTTCCTTATATTCTCTTAGAAGAGTCTTTTTCACTTTCTTATAGTTAACCTTGATGTTGTTTACAGCTAATCACAAACTTTATACCACCACTGCTACTACCACCACTATTTCTCCAAGGAAAAATAATCTATAAAACAAAATCACTTAAAAACTATTTGCCTTGCAACTGTATTTCCAAATCAAACTATAATCTATCCAAGAATATATTTATATATAAGAAACATAATATAAATATAGACAATAAATGTAACAGCAATGAAACAAACAAAAAACAACAACAACGAGACATTAAAAAACTAAAAGAATTAAAGTATGTTAGATAAACTCAAAAAATAACCATAAAATGCTGTAGAACAATAAGTTTATTTGTATCAAAATTTGAGAACATGAGATTTTTATTTCAATATTTTTTTTTTGGGGGGTGAGGGGATATGATTCAGTTTGATAAATCTGTTATTGCTAAAACCCATCATGAATATTGTTTTAAATTTCTAATTCTAAAAAACAAAACAAAAAAAAACAAAACAATATTCACACCAAATTTAAGGTATGTCATGAGAAATGTAACTGATTTTCACAATGTTTTATGTTTCAATGTTAAAACCTCATTTTCTAGTGTTAAAGCCAGAAATGGTCTCCATTACATTGCTGTTTTGGTTGCCAAACATTTTAATATTGTTATAAATTGTGAAAAACAGCAGCATCATTCATGCCTCACATTCAAATTATGGTCTAAACAAATTGGAAATATATATATCTGGTAATTGGTAGAAAATTTGTCTATTGTCCCTGCCCACCTCACTGTTTTTAACTATACAGAGTTTAGCCTGTAAGAAATGACAAATTCTTTTGCAGATGACTAATTCAAAGCTTTTTTTCTCTCTATATATATATTGCTTTGCTTAATAAACCTTCCTTATTAATCACTTATTTTCTTTTAAATTTTCACTTGGTTTGTCTTTTCATTTTTATTTGAAAATAATAAACTGTCTTTAAATGTCAATATATATGTTTTTGTCTGAAATTTTTTTATGTTATGCAAATGTTTTCATGTCATTGTTTTAATTTCCTCTTTTTTTGCAATTTCTTTACACTTTCTCCAATTATTTTTTTTAGATATGACAAATTCTGTTTTTATGAAAACAGACAAACAAATAATAAACAAATGCAAAATGTTTCCTTTACCTCAAGAATTGTGTGTGTGTGTGTGTATGTGTGTATATATA
>JAUZSX010000029.1:492792-507183 GCA_034780655.1 Idiosepius hallami | reverse complement strand
ATATAATATTAGTTCTCTGGCTAAGTAAGACAAAGTAAAAAGAATAGGAGAAAATAATAATTTCAGAAAAAAAAATATGATGATAAAGGAAATACAGTCTTTTGTATTAGAAGTATCACTTAAAAGAAATATATTTTTATTTTCTTTTTACTTTGTCTCATTCAGCCAGATAACTGATATTGATTATTTATCATATAATTATACATGGATTATGACTTTTCACATATATATATATATATATATATATGATGTGTGAGAAATTTTTAAAGTTTTATTTTTGCTTAAAATTCTTTTTTACTCCTTACCCTGCAATATTTTGATTTCTTCAATGGAACGCATCATTTGAAAACTGGCCACTGTCTTTTTTTAGTGTCACCCTCGATCTATAAATTAAATCCTGCGACGAAACAAAGCATACACGATCCGGCTGAGGACTTAGGTCGGTGTAAGCATGTGTCCTCCTCCTCCTCTTCCCTCGCTAGCCTCTTCTGACTGTCTTTTCAATTGGGTGTGAGTGAGCATGCAGCTAGCCAGCCTTGTGCCAGATTTAATGATTCTAATGCTAGCACCGCAGCCGTTTTGTATAAAACCTGTTGTATTTTTTTTTTTTTTTTTGAACATGCAATTTTTGGTTTTGTTTTGTTTTGTTTTTTGTTATATTTTTTTATCTTTTTTGGAGAGGGTTTTTTTTTTTAATGTTTTTGTTGAACATGATTGAAGCTGAAATGGTCAGCACTATTTAATCTTCTCCACCGGGCTCACCATTTATAACTCTTCAATTTCTGCATAATTTTTTTTTTTTTTTGGTATCTTTCACTTTCATCTTCTTTCTATAAAACTGTTTCACTTGTGATAGCATGGTATACGTTCATATGTAACGTGGCATGCTATATATTGTATTATGCCATATGGACATTGCAACAACACACTTGGCCAACCTGATTACCTTTTTAAGATGCATGTGTCTATAAATTGATGACCAGAACTCTCAATTTCAGCAAGAATTTTTAAGAATAAATAGTTTTTATTTCATTAAAGAAATTTACGTTTGTTTCCAGGGCCATTTTATTTGGTATAGATTAAAGAATTATTTGGTATAGATTAAGAACTTTTCAGAATAAATAGTTTTTATTTCATTAAAGAAATTTACGTTTGTTTCCAGGCCCATTTTATTTGGTATAGATTAAACCTCATAAAAATGAAATGGAATTTAATCCAGAACAGTAACAGATCCAAATGAATATCCCAGGCAGCAGTAATTGTAATAGCAATACAACTGTTGTGTAGCAATAGCAATTGTAATCCAGTAGCAGCAGGTCGAGTCATGTTAGAGACACTAGTTCCCACTAGATCACGAGCAATGTAGTACTAAAATAGGTGGCCTTTTAGGGATGTTGGGTACTGTTCCAGACTGGTCTGGGGTTAGGATGATCAGCCAAATGCATTAAACATTCGAACCAAAATACTTTTCCTTTCCCCCTTATCCATTATCCTTATCCTATTTTCTTTATTGTTAAAATAAAATTGACTTTGCTTATTCAATTTTTTAAGAAGTAAAGGTTGAAAATGTTTTTACTCAGTATTTGGAAGATTTTCAGTGGAAAAAAAAAAAAAAATTTCCAAATAAGTGTTTTATTATTTTTAGTTGCCACTTATAAAAATCACTCGCAAGTTGTCATAATAACCTGTTTATGAAATCAATTAATAAAGAAAAACAAAACTGAATGTTTTCTGCAATGAAAGACCAAAAAGATTAAGATTCTGCAAAAGAAACTCTTTGCCTCCCCAGAAACAATCAGATCTGGCATAATGGAATGATTAAAAAAAAACTCACATCTACATTCATAAAGTTGGTTTTGTATACAGGTATAAATGTATGCATTATTTAACTTGAAGGAGAATGGGAAAACTTATTAGTGACAGAAAATCAATACAAATAACTGATTCAAAATATCTGAAAACTAAGTTGACTTTTCTAAGTCTTTTTTTTTTTTTTAAGTTTCTACCTAAAAAAATGAATTCTATTTCATGAAATAATATACTTTAATACCTGGCCAACTAAACACTAAAAATTCAAAACCAAACTGCCCAGAAATCGCATTTAAAAAAAAAAAAAAAAAAAAAAACTACTGAAGTAGTTATGCTTTTGCATATTTTTTCCTATCCATTGGAATTTTTTTGCTTATCTTTTTTCTTTCTTTAGAGTTATAAGTCTTTGCATACCATGTAATTATTCTGTTAAGGTGTTACAATATCATATTTACTTGGTCGAGCACCAAACCAAGTTAGGCACAAGGCCATTTTTACGTGCTTGATATACATGGGCTTTTTGAATTCAGTGTTACTCTTCATCTAGATGAGTTGCTCCCCGGAGTCAACGAGCCCCATCTGCTCGAAGCAGCTATAGAGAATGTAATGGTTTTGACTGGGATTTGAACTCTCGTTATGATTCCAGAGCCCAAGCTTTTACCAATGCTCCACTGATGCTGCCTAAGGTGTTATAATATGGCCGTTATGTTGAATGAAGTTATAAATTCAGACCTAAAGATCTCTTTAATATATATATATATATATATATTTGTATCTTTATGCAGACTTCATCTTTATATTTGTTAAATTCACATTTCAGGTGATTAATCCTTTATCACCCGAATAGGGCTAAAGGATTTATTGGCTGACACATTGTGAAGCATTGGTACACTAATTCAAATCCCATTGCATTTACCTTTAGCTGCCTTGAGCAGATGAGGCTTGTTAACTTGGTAGAGTAACTCATCTAGGTAAAGAGCAACACACATTGTGAAGCATTGGTACACTAATTCAAATCCCATTGCAATTACCTTTAGCTGCCTTGAGCAGATGAGGCTTGTTAACTTGGTAGAGTAACTCATCTAGGTAAATAGCATCACTCATTACAAAAGCGCAGGATTATAATGAACTCATAAAAATGGCCATATGCCTAACTTGGGTTTGTGCCCCACCTAATAAATATATACAATTATAATGATGAAGAATAAACCCGTATATGACTGTTAACCTTTTGTTTCTAAATTAAAGGTTGTTTTTCTTTCAAAGTTTAGTTCTTAAATATAGAAATTGATTTTTCATGATCTTAAAAAAAAAAAAAATTTTGTAAATGCCACTCTTACCTCCCTATGTATATATATGTATATATATATATATAAAGTAAGTTCCACCTTTCAACTGTTCATTTCCTCTGTAAAACTTGGAATGATCTCAATTTGTGAAAATGGAAAGCTTAAATAAATAACAGGAACACCATTTCAGGCTTTTTGCTTTTTTACTTTACTTTAGGCTTCCATAGGTTTAACATTTCACCTATCTACTCTTTATCAAAGTTCTGAATATATATTGTTCTGCTTTAGGACGAAATCGATACAATATCAATAAAAATAAAAATGGAGTAAAGAATTAGATGTAAAAATATCTGGATGGAGATTTATTCAGAAAAACATTGATACATGTTTCCACAACCTTTCATTTAAATATTTCATTTAAGGGTGAGATAAATGCTTAACATGGTATATGTATAAAAATCAAAATGGAGTAAAGAATAGATATTAAAATATTGGGATGAAGATTTATTCAAAAAAAAAACTGACTGATGTTATCACATAGAAACTTTCATTTTCTTTTAGCATCCACAAATATTAAACAAACCCTACCTCTCTTTTTTTTTTTTTTTTCTTCATTTCATTTACTCTGGCCCAGAAGTTTCATCTAAGAAAATTTCTGTCCAAGTTTTAAGACTATTTCATTTATGGATTGAAAGCAAATTGTTGTATTTGATTTTAACCAGATTTGTTTTCTTTTCACACATCTGTGTGTTTGCGTGTGTGTGTGTGGATGTGTGTGTGTGTGAAGGAAGGGCATAATTTTTATGGGTGAAATATTTCAAGCATCATTTTTGCATGGTGTTTATTTACTGTGCTTTGTTGTTTTCTTTTAAAAAAACTTTGACCAATCTCTTATGGGCATCTCGTTTCTACTAAATGCAAACCAACAACCACTCCTATCCAGTTTGTTTGTTTGTTTTTTAAACACATGAATTTTTGTTATATTTTTGGGTTTTTTTCCCCTCTTTTTTTTTTTTCAAATCTGAGTTCAGTGTGAAGAGATTGATTTTAAATAACCCTCATTAATATTTATACCAATACCCAATTGTTTACATTACACCTACTGGTGCTAATCTCTAGTTCAGGTATATTGTCAGTGCTGAAAACCACATTGGTGGAAGTTTTGAGCCTGATTAACAGACTTTCTTGGTGAGTGGTCTGACCTCATACTATTAGTATTCAGCTCATACCTGGAGTGAAAAAAAGCTACTCGTACTGTTTTTTTCTTTTTTTTAAGAGAGAGAATTGTGGTTAAGATAATTGACTACCTCTGGCCATTTGATGTAATTAGTCGGGATAAACAGCTGTTGTGTTGATCCAGTTGAACTCAATAAAAAAAAAAAAAAAAAAAAAACTGTTAGCATGTCAAAGCTATAAATTGATTTCCTCAAAAATTTTCTGAAATCTTGATTATTAGAACACTTCTTTCTTTTGCCCTCCATCAGTAAAAGATATTTTCTTTCAACCAATTCTTTAAATTAATTTTGAGGAAGTCCCATTGGGACGGTGGTTTATCATTCAGATTTTGAAATCATAATACATGACTTTGTGAACTTATATCCACATTCAGGTTAATACCTTTACGAAGGGTATGAATACCAATATTACCTCCATCTATGAATTTAAATAGTACAACTTGGGTAATTAAAAACAATATTGACAAAAATAAAAGCTTGATGAAAATGATTGTTCCCAGCATTAAATGACTGCAATGGTTGATCTGCTGTAAAACAAATCGATAAATCAAATTAATTTCTTCTCCTTGTTATATCATTTGTCTAAATTTCTGGGATCAGATTACTAACCCTTTAAATCTATTTACTTTTTTTTACCTATTATTTTCATTTGTGTTTTTATTAATTATAACTTCATTTTTGCAATGTTTTCTTTGACTGAATATCTAGCTTTCCTTAAAGTCATTTTCTTTTTATTGCGAAATATTTAAAATTCAAAGATTCTTAGCATTTCACATTTCTTTATCTTATTTGGTAATTAATGATCTTTTTTATGGTTTACCCGCATTTCATCACACAACTGTAAATCACAGACATTTAAACACGTACACCTTCCACATTTCATCACTTTGATGCTTTATCACCTCACAGATTGGCGAATCCCAATTATTTAACCACTCTTGATTTCAAACTGTATATATAATGTATAAAAACTAATAGTTTAAAAAAATGCTGATTCTATTCATGAACCAATTTTTTTAATAATTATAGATTTTAATCTCTCATAAAAATAACCCCAAAATTGTCATGGGTATTATCAATTTAATGTAATGGAATTGAGTTTTTATGTATTTGTGTATTATTGTGTATTTGCCACATAAATACTTATTTTTGATGTTTTTATATTATCACTTTTTTCTTAAGAGCATGATTAAATTTCCTTGAGACTATATTTTGAAGTGATTAAATGTCTTATATGTTCATGATTAACAGTCTAGTGAATAAATGTCAGGTGATGAAATGTTTGTACACCCTTTATCATAAAATTTCTTGTTGATTTAAACTAGTTTGACCTTGAGTTTTTTAGAATCCTTGGGCAAAGTCTTAATAATTTATACACCTATTATGTGATCTGTTTAGCTCACCCTGATCATTGTTACCTTCATAACGTCTCAGCCTATAATAGTCCAGGAAAAAATCGGGTCTACCTTGCACCCAACCGACTATTTAACTTCAGTGGGTCTAGAGTGTAACATATGGTCTCCTGAACATGTTTCTGTACGTTTACCATAATATAACTAATTTTGACTATTGATGATGGCCCTTGATGTAAGGGTACCCATTGGACCCACTGAAGTTAGTCGGTTAGGTGCAAGGTTGATGCAATTTTTTCTTTTCCTGGACTATAAAGCCTTCATGTTTTAATTGGAGGTCTTCTTACAATTTTACACTTTTAATTCAATCCAATAAATTGCTTTTGTTCTGTTAACCAAAACAGAGTAGAGATGTTAAATCTTGGAAATATATTCTTAATTATTAATAAGTCCCAAAACCCAAAATAAAAAAAGTTCATATTTTGAGGAATCATTTTTTTTGTTTGTAATTACTGGGCAAGTAAAATTCCAATTTTTTGCAATTGTTTATAAATTTTGGGGAAAACTCAATATTATTGCCTTAGACTGGGATTGAAACATTCACCGTCAGATTATGCTCACTTAGGACTACAGTAACTCAATCTCTTTATACATTGTCACCATTGCACAATGGTTGAAAGCATTGAGTTTCTGTAGTTTTAAATGAACATTATCTGAATGTGAGGGTTTCAATCAAACCTAAGGGCAGTTATTAATAAGAGTACATTTCAAGATGATGTAATTCTATTATGCATTGAGTTTCTTCAGTTCTAAATGAGTATTACCTGAAGGTGAGGGTTTCAATCCTACATAAGAGTAATGATAACTTGGAATACATTTCTAAAATTTTGTGAAAGTAACAATTATGAGGATGAAAACAACAATCTGAGAAACATACTTATTCTGAGCATCAAACTTAATATAAACCATTTAAAAACAAAAATTATCAGTTTCATTTTAAAAGATGAGGTTAAATTTATTATTGAAATTACTATAAATTCAGCCTACTCACCAAATTTTTCATAGATCAGCTGAACAAATATGTACATACTAGTATACCCTTCCTATCAAAAATGACTACATGAAACATTTTGTAAAATTTAAAAAATAAAAAAAACTTGGAAAATTTGTATAAAGTTTTCAAATCTGAAATGTTATTCAATTTTTATGTCAAAAATGTTTCTTCATTTTGAGCTTGATGATCATTTGTCTCTTCTTTGAACCATCAAGTTTAGATGACCTCAAATTGCTTCTCTTGACTTGACCTGCAAACCATAAAGATCATTTAATGAAAATCATTAGAGAGAATTAAAATAATCCACAACTATCTTATTTTCTCTTCATCTGAATGTTGTTCGAAGTTCAAGTTTATAATTACTTAGATGAGCTTTTATCAAAGATCAACATCTAATCCGATCAATCAAAATGATTCGGCACACAATCGAGAGCTTGAGTAAAATATCGAACGCAATCCCAATAACAATTAATCAGCAGTTCATTAATAAGACTTTTTCAATGGTGTATTCACAAACCTAATCTCAGTTCCTTTTCTGAATTTAAAGACAGCAAAGGTATGAATCCCCACATTCCTCCAGCTATGGTTAAATAGTGCATTTCGTGTTATTTAAAAAACATGTTGAAAAAAAAGGAATGTTTATCAAAAAATGATTGATCATTAAATGACTAAAAAAAGGTATGACTCCCCACATTCCCTCCAGCTATAGATTAAATAGTGCTTTTTGTATTATTAAAAAAACCACATGTTGACAAAAAAGAACGTTAATGATTATCAGCATTGAATGACCTAAAAAGGTTGATATGCCATAACACCAACCAACCAACCAAAGATAAAAGTATCACAAACTGGAAAGGCTTTGGAAAAATCTTGTTTGGTTATGGTTTCTTGTTACTTTCCGTACTTAGACGGTTATTTGTATCGGCAATTATCTCAGATAATCTTGGCAATTAATGTCAAAGCCGCCAGAGGATATACAAATGATCATTTCATTATGTAGCATTTGACTGATCGCTAATCTTTCGGGTTTTTTTTGTTTTTTTTTTCCACTTGATAAATTCTCTAATTTGTACTGAAATGCTAAATTTGAAGCAATTGTGGTGTGGGTCAAATGATTAATAATAAGACAAGGTAACAAAGTGAGGTTAAAACTAGAAATAAATACATTTAAGTATTTGCATTCATAATTTTATGCTAGATTTGTTCTGTTTATGAAGTTTTGAAATTTTGTGATAAATGTTTCTTTGTGCATCATTAGAATATAATAGTCTTCATGTTTGTAAATTGGGATGATTTGTAATTTTCAATTGCACCATTCATGGATATATAGGGAAACATAACTTGTCTTATTATTAATGTGGAGTATGTAACATAGAACCACCCCTTAGTTCATACTTCTAAAATGCCCTAATAAATAAATAAATACTAACAAATCCAAATATAGATAAAATATAAGCATTTGCATCATCAAACACAAAACCACATTAACAATTCATTCACACAAACACACACAGATGAAACCTGAGACGTTCTCAAACTCACACAAATGCATATCACCATAATCTCCCTTACCTGTGCACACACACACACACACGCAAAACTTCTAATATCAAAGCTAATTCAAGATTGACCCCAGGCTGACTAAACCAGTCCTAACTCTCCATTCTCTCAGAGTTTGCTACAGGAACAAACAATATGATAAATTTGTTCTGGCTATAATAAGCAAAAAAAAAGAAAACTTTTGCACAAGTAAAAGTTTAAAATTCCATTAATTGAAAGACAAATTTTTACCTGAAGAAAGTCATACAGACTTGAACCATGTGCATCGAAACAATTAATGCATAAGGTGTATATGACATAATATCAACTAAACGTCCACAGTTTTATTCAATTTTTATTTTTAAACTATATTTTTTTCTTATTGGAACAACCATTATTTTATTCTTATTTTTTTCTATATTATATTTATATTATATAATACTTATATTTATTTATATATTTTTTTTTTTCTCGTTTCAAAAAAAAACATTATTTCATTTTTATTTTATATATATATATATGTATAATATAATTTGTAATGCAGTAGATTTGTTTATTGAAGACCTGGTGGCAAATAAATACAAAAAGATCATTAATGTCTGTCTGTCTGAAGAGAGAAAAAAAGAAAAAAAAAAAATATATATATATAAAATATTAGAACATATTGATTATGAATTATAGTTTAGATTTCTTAAATGTCAAGAGTGCTATTCCTTTCCTGTTGACCATCTGTTTCAAAAGACCTTTTATTCTTGAATTGAATAATAAACTTGAACAGAATTTTGATTCATTAGATCAAAATTACCTTCAATTCTACAAATGCAACAGATTTGTTTGTGAGGAGGTGATTGTTTACTCCATACTGACCCAGTACACTTGGGTGCCAGGTTGGTTTCAAGAATTGCTGGCTCTCTCTAGAAAGCATTTCCTCAGATAACACCTCTCCCTTTAATTCAAAAGTTTATTTTTTATGGCATATCAACCTTTTTAGATCATTTAATGTTAAGAATTTTATTTTTTGATAAATGTTCTTTTTTATTTTTTTTGTTCACACAGTTTTTTGAATAACACAATATTTACTACTTAACCGATAGCTAGGGTGAGGATTCATACCTTTCCCAAGGATGTTAGTCCAATTGTGAAAGTAAACAGAAACAATTAGGATTCAAATTCTCATATTAAAATTCCAAAGATTGACTGCCTATCCACTGTCTCAAGAGGACCTCCTCAAAAGAAGAAGGCTGAATTTATTTTCTAGTACCTGAGAAGCAACAAAATTGGGAAAATTTTTAAAGCCTCCCCCACATTACTTCACCAGTAGATACAATTCCTCATCTACTCAATTGGAATTACTAATCTTATCTACAGAATGTATAAATATTTTACCAGTCATTCACACTAATCATCCCACTGCGGATATGTTTCTTAGTGATATTTCCAGCATAGATCTCTCCATCGCCCTTTGAGCAATTACCAACCTTTGCTCTTCTCTCTTCATTGTGGCCCAAGTTTCACTGCCATATAACATTGCAGGTAAAACTGTGCCATTGAAGAGGATTGCATAGGTGGTCCAATTTTCCTTTGAGCACATCCTTGATGAAGTTGAATGCTTTCCAGCCAGCCCTTATTCTCTGCAAGATTTCCCTCTCCATGTCTCTACACATATTTACCTCTTGTCCAAGGTAGATGTATTCCTCCACCTCTTTTATTTCATAGGGGTGGTCAACATGGCCAAGTGGATAGGCAATTAGACTTCGCAACCGTAGTGTGCGGGTTCAATCCAAGTTGTTCCATCTATGTTGACTAATACCCTTGGGAAAGGTATGAATCTCCATCTTCCCTCCAGCTATGGATTAAATAGTGCAACTTGTGATATTAAAAGAACCATGTGTGGATAAAAATGTTTATCATTTAATTGTTCTCGGCATTAAAATGACAAAGTTGAAATGCTGTTAAAAACAAACTATTTAATCACCTATTACTACTGTTTAGTCTCTTGTTGCTTAACCTGACTGCATGAATTTGGTCTTCATGCAGTTTATTTTGTGGCCTACTCTCAAATTCAAGCTGTTACAATTAGTCCACAAATTTCTGTCTCTTTTCTTAGTTTGAATTGTATTTTGTTCTAAGGAGAGGAAAGAAAAACAAGAAAAATGTCAGAAAGAAAAAATAAAATTGAAATAACACTAACCAAGTTTTCTATGTGGAACATAATGTAATAAGAATATCATAGGAAATGAGTGGGTGAAGAATTCTTTTATTAAATCTATTTTGATCTGCAGCTCCAAAAGTCAAAAGTTCAATTCTTTATTATTTGGGTGGGAGTGGGTCAAATATTTTTTTTTTTATTTAATCATATTTTTTTTTTTTTTTTTACTTTGGTTTTTAGATATCAATTGGCTCCATATTTCTAATGTGATTTCACACAGCTCTCAAAATATAACTGAATTTATTACTTCAAATTTTCTTTTTTTTTTTTCCATTGAACATTGTATTTTTTATTAAAAAAAATTGAATAAATGAAGAACATGTTGTGACTACTTTTTTTCTTTATACGAAATCAAGTTAATAAAACATAAAAACACTGGCTTAATCTACTAGTGTATATATATATATATATGTATATATATATATATATATATATATATAATATAATGTGTGTGTGATGTGAACCCGACTTGGGATCATGACAGGAGAATATAGTATGAGGTTTAGTAATATATTAAAAAGAGAAAAAGTTACAGAAGAAAAGGTTTTGTGAAAGCTAGGCTTACTCCTCATTATTTCGTATTGCACAGTGATGTGCGTGGTGTAACAATTGGTTTCCTCAAAAGGAGTAGCAGGGGCACCGCTTGCTGGTTTGTTACTTGCCCTAGTACAGTATCTGGTATTCTTAAATAGTCACCCATCTAACTAATGACCAGGCTTGATGTTGCTTAACTTCGGTGCTCAAACGGAACTGTTGTCTCCGACTTGACTTGATCGTACTGCTAGGCTTACTAACCAGCCAAATATCAGTGAGTGCCCAATATCCCCAAGATTATTTGGACTATTGTCCTCATCCTTATTGTTCATTGTTCATCTCATGAAGTTTCAACCAATTTACCCCTCGGTCTTCTTCAAGTGACCTAAATTGTGTGCTCATAACTTGATAGTTTTTAGTCAATCTTTTTTTTTTTTTTTTCTTTTTTTTTTTTTACTAATGTGTTATAAAATGATGAAATATTAAAAAGATAATTCTAAAAACATTAAAATCTGAGTCAACAATTTAAATCATCTGAAGACTGGAATAAATTGGTTGAAACGTTGTGAGATAAACAATAAGAACAAGAACAATAGTCCGAAAATCATCATACCTCAAGGATTCTGAAAAATAACAATCAAGTATTTCAATTTTTCTTAGAATGAATTTTGCGAGATTTTTCTGGATCCATGATGAAAAGTCATCCTTTCTCCACTAATTGACTGAACAGAATTAATGAGCTCCACAATACATTGAATTTCAAAAAATAAATTTTATCTTCCTAAGTGGCATTGGAAGAGGGAAAAAAAATTAATTTAGAAAAAAAAAGTTAAACACATTTATGAATAATAAAGAAAAAAAAATTATATATATATATATATATATATATTTGGAAATATCTCAATTGTGACAATTATCTTATAAACAACTTGCTGGCACTGCATTCTAGTAATTTAAAACTTGCTATCTTAAAATAGTGATCTATTAGAAGTGTCCTTGTATTGATGGTATGGTAGCTTTCAGCTTGTTATAATACCAAACGAAATTAACCAAAATCCTTTAGAAAACATCCTTTCATTTGCAATTTCAATGAACTATTATATTTAAAAAAAAAAATAGATAAAATAATTTCAACTATTGCTACTCTTGTTCACTGGTGAACTGATTAAAAACTTCATCTATACATTAATTTACTAGACTGTCAACAGCCATTGGTCACCATTGGTTCTTTTAGACCTAAATGTTACCATGTTGTTGATGAATATAAACCACAACTTATCATTGATATTTGCTCTATTAGTAAGCTCTGTAGATATTGCAACATTATAGACGGCAGGGAGTCATAGTAGTAGTTACCATAGCTACAGTTAGTAGTTAAGCTTATATATTAACAAAAATAAAAGCTGAATGATTGTAAGAATTTTTAGTTTTACTGAACAAATATAAGAATTATTAGCTTTATTAAATTGAAAATTAATTTTAATAAACAAATATAAGAGAAGACTAAATGAATATAAGAATTATTAGCTTTATTAAATTGAAAATTAATTTTAATGAACAAATATAAGAGAAGACTAAATGAATATAAGAATTATTAGCTTTATTAAATTGAAAATTAATTTTACTAAGAGTTACTGAATGAATATAAGAATTACTGAACATGTAAATTAATAGTTTCATTGAATAAATATGAGAATTATTAAAGTCCCTAAAACTCTGTAGTCTGCAAAAGGATTAGTTGATTATATACTTTACTGTGTGTGCTCTATCAGTTTCTATTTGACACATATTTTACTCGCAAGATGGATGTGGTACAAATAAATATTGATTTTTTTTTTTATCCTCCTGCCTCCTCCTCCCCATCACCTGAGCACGTGCTCCCGCATATTTTAACAGTCAGTTTTTCTGCCTTTTCAAAATAACAAAATCATTTCACATGATTTTTCCGAGGTTGCTATTATTTGTCAAGGGTATTTATTTGTTGGCCATGAATGTGAATAGACAGAGTTCGCTTTCGTTCCTACAGGTGTTACACAGTGTCCGTTTTCCAATTATAATCTGTGAAGAGGAGCATGTACTTTGAATGTGTGGGTGGATAATATATGTTTATCTTGTGTGTGGGCGTAGCCACTCATTTATGCACAAGTGAGTGGGTGTATATTCATCTTTTCATTGAGGTGTAGCTTCCTTTGTATTATCTAAACTGTCTATAGAAAGATTTTTCATCTTTTTTTTTAATAAATGTTTGTTTGGTGTTTAATGGCATATCAACCTTTTTAGGTCATTTTAATGCCGAGAACAATTACTTATGATAAACTTTTTTTTATACACACATAGTTTTTTTTTGAATAACACAAGTTGCACCATTTAATCCATTGCAGGAGGGAAGATGGAGATTCATACCTTTCCCAAAGGTATTAGTTGATATGTCAATGTAGATGGAACAACTTGGATTCGAACCCACTTACTTACTTTCCGAAGTCCGATTGCCTATCCACTGAGCCACGTCAACTTTTGCCATTGTTTTAGTTTGCTTCAATTTTACAACACCTCAACCTTAATAAGTCATTTAAAAACAATTATTTTTTAAAAACTTTTTTTTGTCCACGCATAATTTTGTTAATAACGGGATATTTAACCAATAGCTGGAGGGAATGTGAGAATTCATACCTTTCTCAAAGGTATTAGTCCACATATGAGCGCAAACCAAATGATTTAGATTTGAACTTGTGTATTACGATTACAAAGTCCACTGTCCCAAGTTGGCTTCCCCAATTATGTTTATCTTATGCGTGGGCATAGCCACTCATTTATGAACAAGTGAGTTGGTGTTTACCCACTAAGCTATATCTGTTTAAAGTTTTTTTTACTATATATATTTATATATATATATATATATATATATATATATTTGTAGCCTTTTTCTTTACTCTTACTTTCTTTCATATTATCTTTTAGAAATCTATATTATCCTATTTTCTTGATCATTTAAATTTTAACTTAAATTAGAATTTTCTCACGTAACAATAATCTTAATGACGTAAGCTCTTATGTTTGTTTAAAAAATGTATTTATTATATCTTTAAATTTTCTCCTTTTTTTTCAAAAATATTTCATTTTTTCATCAAAATATTTAAAAAAAAAAAAAAGACCGTTTCCATAACAAAACCTAATGGATAAAAAAAAATAGTAATATGATAATAAAATGTGCCCTGAAGAAAGAAAAATCCAAAACAGGCACTGAATATGTTCTTGTTTTTTTGTTTTTTCTAATTTTTCTATTATCTATATATATATATATATATTAGTTAATTGTAGACACGGAGTCAATGGGAGTCGACAACTGCCAGTTTCACGTTGTGCGTTCTTC
>JAUZSX010000029.1:472128-484018 GCA_034780655.1 Idiosepius hallami | reverse complement strand
TTATCATTTTTAAAATTTTCTATTTTATTAATAAAAAATAGAAATTTTAAGAAATATTTTTATTATAAACTATTAACTAATTTTCTGTATTTTTAATTGGTTTATAAAATAAAAAATTATTAAAAAATGGAAATTGTAAAAATAGTTTTAAGTATATCTAAAAAAGATTATTATAAATTATCATTTTTAAAATTTTCTATTTTATTAATAAAAAATAGAAATTTTAAGAAATATTTTTATTATAAACTATTAACCAATTTTCTGTATTTTTAATTGGTTTAAAAAATGGAAATTGTAAAAATAGTTTTAAGTATATCTAAAAAAGATTATTATAAATTATCATTTTTTTAAATTTTCTATTTTATTAATAAAAAAAAGAAAATTTTAAGAAATATTTTTATTATAAACTATTAGCCAATTTTCTGTATTTTTTAATAGGTTTTTTTTTAAAAAAAAGTCTATTTGTTAATAAAAAAAAAAGTATACATTGAAATGTTTGAAAATATTTTATTACAAATCATTACCATTTTTTGTAATACACAATGAATAAAGAGTCGAAGAAGCCTTTTTTACTACTTGTTGAATGTTGTGTGCTTAGAAAATTAATTAAACTAATTTTCTATTAAGTTCGATAAAATATCTGACTATTATTTGTGTTATTTTATTACTAATTAATTTATTTGAAAAATCTATTCGATTTTAAAAATGAATTTTAAAAAATGTATTTTGAATTATTACTATTTTCTACTGGTTTATTAATAAAAAAAATCGTAATGTACTTATTATTAAAAAAATGAAAAAATTTAAAACATTCTAAAATACTTTAAAAAACACTTAATAGTTAAATATTAATAAATTTGTATTTATTAATATAAAATTAAAATTATTTAATCATTTCTGAATATTATATAATAAAAATGAACATTTGTTTAATAGTAAAAAAAATTATTATAGAAATTGGAAAAACCTAATTACTACATATTGAATTTTGTGTGTTTAAAAAATTGACTAGTTAAAACTAATTTTCTATTTATTTTGACAAAATATTTGAAACATTATTATTTGTGTCATATTATTAATTGAGTTTTGTATATTTTGGCAGAATTTTGTCATTCATGCATGTTTTATTGAAGATGATCTTAATTCTTCTTTTTATGATCTTTCTTTGGGTTTTTTCTTGTTTTCTTACAAGATCCTTTATAATGGGGTCTAGAGTTTGTATGTATTGAAGATGATCTTAATTCTTCTTTTTATGATCTTGCTTTGGTTTTTTTCTTGTTTTCTTACAAGATTCTTTGTAGTGGGGTCTAGGGGCATGTTTCATTGAAGATGATCTTAATTCTTCTTTTCATGATCTTTCTTTGGGTTTTTTCTTGTTTTCTTACAAGATTATTTGTAGTGGGGTCGAGAGTTCTTATAAAATCCCCCAGTTTACCAAAAGTTAAAACCCAAAGAAAGATCATGAAAAGAAGAATTAAGATCATCTTCAATGAAACATGCATGAAGTATCTTTTTGTAGAAGAAGCTTGTTTTGATGTTTTACATATCAATCATTAAGAGATCATTTAAGGTTGAATGAATTAGAAATAAAATAATAAAGAAGAAATAAAAGAAGAAAAATAGAAAAAGGGGAAGAAGAAAGAGAGAAAGAAGGGAAAGTGATTGATTGTTTGATTTATTGACCTATCAACCTCTGTATGGTCATTTAAAGTCAAGTGCTTTAGAAAGGGAAGAATAGATAGAAGGAGAATAAGGTTTTATTTAATGGGTAAGTAAGTGTTGTAGGGTGATCTCCCCTCACTTTCATGGAGAGATAGACTTGCCCAATAGCTATATTTACTGCTTACAGCGACCACTGGGAGAAGGCTCAGCGGCATTAGTTACCACCTCCTGTACTCGTGTATGATTGTTCTATCACTATATTCACTGACTTCGTGTCCTTAAATTGATGTTTACCACTCGGCACCACAACAGTAAGAAATTAATTTTATGTCTTCTATTTTCTTTTTTAATGGGATTTGATACACATGTCTAAAAAAACAGGGTGTAATTGAAAAAATACTAAAAATATTATTTGGAAGCAATTCTGAATTTCAGGGGAACAAAGAAAATCTTTTAAATACCATGCACTTATTTAAAAAGAAAAAAAAAAAGACCCTCAGATAATATATAAAAAAAAATTAACTATCATAAATATCTGACAGGAGAGTAAAATAAGAATTTCTATTGCTGATCAAGTTTCTACTCATAAGACCCTACTCTAAGGGTTGCCTTTGTTCAAGGGCATTTGATAAAGCAAAATGAAGATCTCCTCTATAGTTTTTTTTTTTGCAACATATCAACCTTTTAAGGTCATTTAATGCCGAGAATCATCATTTTTTTTTTTCTAAAATTTCAGAAGATTATAAAATAGTATCAAATCTGATGGCAGAGCAACAGTAGAAAAGAATAGCATTGATTGGTTAGGATTCTGAAGGTAATAAATTACCTGCCCTAATTGGTTGGTTGGTTGGTTTTTTAAATGGCACATCAACTTCTTTGGTCATTTAGTGCCAAAAGTGTTGTTGAGAATTGCTTGGTGTGAATGTTTGATATCTACGAGTTATTTGGTATAGATCCCTGTTTTTAGGTTTATATAAAGTGGGTATTGTTTTCTTTTCAGTTTTTCTAATGTAGTCCAATTGTTTTCAGAAAAGTTAGAATTCTTTCTATTTGTACATTGATTCAACTGGAAATGATATTCACATTGAAATTTAAAAGATTATTCAAGATTTGAAGAACTTTTAGTTAAATAAACTTTCTACAGCATTAAAAAATAATTCTTATTCCATTTTTATTTCTTGTTGTCTTAAATAATTGATGGTCTCCAACTATTTTTTAAAGAAATAATAATAAATAAATAAAAGCTCAATGTCCAAGAGAAACTAAACATTCACTTGGAGGATTTGATTTAAAAAAAGGAACTGAAGGCTGGATTTTTATTATCATCAATTCAAATTTCTTGAATTGTCTGGAGAGATCAGACAAAGCTGACCATTAATTGAATATCTATATTAAATAATTATTCTTTATTAGATATCTAAGTCTTGAATATTTTATTGAGGTAATGGAAATGCTCAGCTGATTTAAGAAAGGGAAAAAAGAAAAGAAATGAAATAGAGAGAGAGAAAGAGAAGAAGAAGAAGAAACCATAATGACCATTAAGAAAAGAAAAAAAAGATCAGAATAGGGAAAGGGGAAATATTACTATAATATAAGAATAATCAAAGATATTAAAAGAAAAAAAAAGGAAGAAGGCCAACATGCCTTCAGAAGAAGAATCCCTTCAAGAAAGAAAAAAATAAAGCAGGAATTAATGAAATATGAAGAAAGAAACTTAGAGAAAAATAGAAGAAAAAAAAAGATTGAGAAGAAAAAAAAAAAGGTTGGGGTGGGGGTCTGCATAAAAAAAGTGTCATGCATTTTGCTACCATTTTGCTAACATCTGTCATAGAACAAGTGAAGCGTGCCTTCTCATTAGATGCGACTATCATCATCTATTCAAACCAGCTCGCACACTTACCGGTAACAGCTCAACTTCAGTCTGACTCAACTCCATGCTGGCTTGTTTGAGTGAGCCACTACTATCTCCTGAGTTACTCCGCTCACCACTTTCTTGAACAATATCTGGCATGGAGTGTGCGTTTGTGAAAACTTCCGATGAGCGATTTGCGCAGTTTTCACCCTTGGATTTTCTCAGGGTATTTCGGAATCCTTCAAATATTGTTTTCTTTGGTTTTGGAGAACCTGTGTTACCGTTTGTAGGAGATGAACAACCTGAAGGGGTCTTCTTTGGTTCTGGATGGTTTTTAGAAGAATCTGCAGGATGTTCGTTATTGGAATCGGCAGGTGAAGCTGGGTTGGACAGTTTCAGTTCATCCATTCCTTCTTCCATACCTTCAATCTCAGAAGCTTCGCTGGTTGGAGGTCCAGGTGCTGAGCGGCACCTTGTATTTTTTATGGAATCTTGTCGACCAGTCTTTTTGGTATTTCCTACAAAGGGAACAGTCTGTGAACCTTGCAATTGTCCAAGCTTTGCTTGAGCCACACTCGCACTTCGGAATAAGGGTTCTTTGGTTAGACTTCCAAATTCTGGAGCAGACCTAGAAAAAAAAAAAGAAAAATAATATAAGAAAATATTCTTGATTTTTTTTTTTAAGTTAGTCTATAATAAAGTAGATTAAAAAACAAACAAACTGATCCATGATTGCAATATACATGATAATGTTTTGTTTAGAATAATCTATAAGGTTTTATTTAGATAGATTTATACTTTGATTCTTTTCTGTTGATGTTGTATTAGCATTCTTAATTCTGAGGTCTACTGGTCTATATAGTTTTCCATCTTCTTGCTAAACACAATAGCACTATTGTGTAGACCAAAAAAAAAAAAAAAAGAAAAATATATGCATCGACATTCCTCAGAATTGAGAATGCTAATAAAACAGACAAAAAACTGAGGTAAAGATTTTAAAAAGAAAAAAGTTGAGTAAGGTTTAACAAAACCTGCATAGCAAATAACCTTGAGCCAAACTAGACTTAATCAAAATGATTAAAATTTGCATCTGTTTAAAGATGAAGGATTGTCATAAATTTCCAAAATATAAGTTTAATGTCTTTGCTTACATTTATAAATTTATCAGAATGTATGAAAAAATGAAAAAATAAACTCTATAAAATAATATGAACTCAGTGGAATAAAATTGAAAGTTTGTATTTGTTGCAAAATTTAAATCAATTTTAATCTTAGAGATTTTTAAAATTTCTTTTAGGAATATTGACATTAAATCTAAAAACACTTATCAAGTCTGAAATGGGGATTTTTACCATTAAGAGAGATTTATTATTTCCTTGAGTCAAAAAAATGTTAATAAATATTTCAAGAAAAGCAAAAGCAAAAAGAAGAAGCTAATCATATAATCTGATTGGGTTTCGGTTAATAGACAGTCTTATAAAGAGTTTTGGTGACATATTATATATATATATATATATATAAAATATACATAAATGAAAACAACAATAGGAATAATATTTTATTTTAAAAAAAGCCAATGATTAATTGTTTTAGTCAATGAAAACCATCATCAGGACTAGAAAAGTTTTGCTAAAAATAAAATATATGGCCGAAAAAATATCTGAATACATCTTAAGATGAAAAAAAAAAATAGATACATTTCTAAAAACATTAAGTTACATGTTCGAATGAATTACTTATTTCTTTAAATATTCAATTAGTTATTTTTTCAGTCAATCCAAATATTTTATTTTTAACCAAACTTTTAAGCCCTAATGACGGTTTTCATTGACTGAAATGTTTAAGTCACTTTTTTAAAAATAATGTATTGTTAATCATATTGTTGTAGTTTTCATATATGTATATTTATTATATTTATGTTTAATTTCCATATTTTTACATATACATATATAAATATTTATATACATACACACTGTATTGGAGCAAATATATTGCAGCACAGGCAAACAGTATTGAAAGAGTATGTAAAATAGAAATTTAAAAACATTCTTCAGATTTATATAAGAAGGATGTTTTTTTTTTTTGAAGACATCAAAGATAAAATCTCAAATTTTTAAAAGCAATTAATTCATTTTTTATCCTTCTAAAATATGAAAACATTTTTCTCATAAATTCATTTAAAAAAAAAGTCTTTAGATTATCAAAAAAAAAAAAAAATTCATTAAAATTTGATCATAAAAACAAAATAGAAAAAAAAACAAAACAAAATAAATGAACACCCTCCACCAAATGGATTCAAGAAAATATAGAGTTTCTTTTTCTCCATATTTTAAATAAAAGAAAGGACAATAGGACAGTAATTAGGGGTGAAGTAGGAGGAAGAAAGCTGAGGAAGAAGAACAGGTTAACAGATAGATACCAGCCTCCATTAGTTTGTGCGGTAATTTATAAGTTTAAAACCAAAGTTAAAAAGAAAAAAAAAGGTTTACAATCCGCTTAAAGGAATGGCTGAACAAACACTTGGAATCAACAAGTTCTGAAAATAAAACAATATAGCATTGTTTGAAAGAATAAAAATCATTTAGGAATTAACTTTATTATTCAGAATTTTTTCCTTATCTTAGTAGGTTTTTCTTGATGTTTCTACACTATGTTTCGGCCTAGTGTCCCTAAGGCTATCTTCAGGTAAACAGTGTAGAAACATTAAAAAAAAACCTACTATGATGAGGACAAAAGTTTAAATAATAAAGTTAATTCCTAAATTACAAAGCTTCATCTCAAAAATAAAAATAAACTATAAAAAAAATCATATTGAGTTGTTTTTTGTTTCATGAGCATCTAAAGCAGATGACAGGATAAAAACGGTGAAAATATACAGAGATGAAAAAGATAAACTTGTTTATTTGAAAATTATAAAAAGTTATCATAATAAATGCTTAAATAAAGAATGAACCAATAAACAAAGCTGCTTTGGTTCTTATGATAAATCAACATTTTTGTCCATTTAATGAAAATAAACATGGAGATAGCTAAACAATATGTGTGAGATATTGGCACAAAAAAGCTTATGTGCATTTATCCAAATCAATGAGAGACAAGGGTGGACTCAGCCATCAGTCAATGCCCAAAGGCCCAGCATTGCAAAGAGGCCCATACCCTGGCTGCTAATAAAGTTATTAAGGATGTCCTTATTGTACACTCTTAATACAAGCAGCCTGATTCAGTTCACTCTGCTTTGCCTGCATGGGGTTTTAAAGATTTCTTCATGTTTTTGGTTTTATAAATGGCAAAATTCATTTCATTCTTCATTTAAAAGGAAAGTTATATCATGAATATTTTAGGGTCAAGGAATAAATATATAAAAAAAATAACACAATTGACTTTACTGTTGCAAAACAGCTAAACTCCAAAAAGTCAAGGATCTATAAGACCTACTAAAGAATACACAGGTTATGGGTTATGAAAAAATAAAAAAGGTATTTTTACTATAAAAAAAAAGGCTGGGTATTTACCTAATATTTGTTTTTTTGTTTAGTTTTAACAGCATATCAACCTTTTTGGGTCATTTTAATGCCCAGAGCAATTACTTTTGATAAATATTATTTTACACGTACATATTTTTCTTTTTTTTTTATAACACAAGTTGCACTATTTAATCCATAGCTGGAAGGAATATAGGGATTCATACCTTTCCCAAGAGTATTAGTGGATATGTCAACATGGATTCGAACTTGCGTACAACGATTCCGAAGTCTGATGCCTATCCACTGGGTCAAGTCGACTGCCCCTTATCTAGTGTTAGTTTTTTTTTTTTAAATAGAAAAAAGGAGATAAAATAAATTCTCCGTTTTTAAAAATAGATATTTTTTTTTCAAAATGTTATCTTTTATATTTTTTCTACGAAAATGTTTATGTTTCCAAACGACTGATTTGTGATGAATAAAACAAATAATGAGCCAATAATCGTGAAATTAAGGCAATAAGCATTAACCTAGCAAAGAGAAAATAAATACTAAGGAAAAGTAAAAAAAAATAAAATAAAAAGTTCATAAAGCAAGATGGCAGCCGTTGAGCAAAAGCAGCAGCAAAGCAATTGATTTGCAAGACGAAAGTTAAATAGAAACACTTTTTTTTTTTATGGAGCATTCATTTTTATTGAAGACTTTTGTCTTCATCTTAATGATTTTTGCTGTTTTTGCACTACAATTATACCAACTTCACCTCTAACCATCTTTAGTTGATTGTTTTAATCAATCAAAAAATACATTAGAAATGCAATTTTTTAAAATCCTGTATTTCTAAAGTTTTCTATGCAATGCTATATTTGTTTTATATTCATTTCCATGATCGTAGTTGATGGATTCCTTAGAAAAAAAAAAAAGATTGATAAAATAAACAATTAAAATCAATAAAATTCACAACCATTTTTTCATTCTTAGTCCTCTTTTTTTCTTTCTTGTAAAAATAGAAAAATTATCATAAAACAAATAAATATAGAAAAAAAAAATTTATAGCCTGAACAAAGAATGACAGACTCGAAAAATTTAGTTTCATTGCACAAACGGTTTTTTCCCTTTTTTTTTTTTTTGGTAATTTATAAAAAAATATTTCCACTTTCTTCTTTAAAAAAAATGAAGAGATTATATGGAAAAATACTTTTTCAAATACCAAAAAGAAATTTTTAAAGCTTAGATATTTTCCTTGGCAAATAAACATGAGTTAAGGAGGGAGGGTTACACTCCATAATTTACAGACATAACAAAATAGGATCTAAGTTTTAGTTTTTCTAAGCATTTCTTCACATTACAATCCAAGAGTCATTTTATAAAAGAAAGACATTGTTTTGAGCTTTTAGACTGGTCTTCATTTTATTATTATCTTTACAAAACAGACAAGAGGCTACACCAGCCAAAACATGAAAATAATAGATATTATTTATAGAAATGAGAACAACAAACCAAAAACTCAAAATCCAAATTATAAAAAATTACAAAAGACAAAAATATTTTTTTTGAAAAATTTACCAGTTGAATTGTTCTAAAGAAGATTCAATTTGTTGAATAACCCTATATGAAAATGCCATCTCTCTATATTACTCGTATAAATCTTCAAAATTACTTAAAATTCATTCATAAGTTAAGCTTTTCCCTACAAATTTTAAAAAATATTTCAATGGATGCCCTTAACTTTTATTTAATTGAAAATAACTACAAAATGTTCCTATTTTTGCAGAAAGGGTTTTGCTCTGTAACTTAATGCTAAATCCACAAAGCCGCAGGCAGCACCATTATTGAATTGACAATTATCAAAAAAATAACGAAAGAAATTCATTCATGATAAAGTATTAAATAATAAAAGGTTTTAATTGTGGGTTAATGTTGATTTATTGTTTGAAGTTAGACAGGAAGAAAAAAAGTTTATTAAGGCTAAAATGATGCATTAAAGGTATCAGTCAGTTATATTTGGATCTATAACTATTATCAAATTATTGGTCTTTTTTGTGCCTGTCTTTGTGGGTTATTTAGTTATATTCATTGCTATTTTAATGGTTATTGTTTGCTTTAGCTCTTTTTAATGCATTATTTTATCATTTTAGCCTTAATAAACATATTTATTATCAATATCATATAATATTTACTTGGTGAGCAACAACCCAAGTTTGGCATAAGGCCTTTTTACTCTTTGTATTTGGTGTTACCCTTCACCTAGATGAGCAACTCTCCTGAGTTAACAAGCCCCATCTGCCTGAGGCAGCTAAAGGTTTTGACCAGGATTTGAACTTGCATACTACAAATCCAGAATCCGAGCTTTTACCAATGCTCCAGCTTCGCTACCCGATATCAATATCGTATGATGCTTCAGAAGAACTATAATTTATTAATAAAAAAAAAAAGTTATATTTTTGTAAAACTTCAATGTCAGCAGTTGTTTCTTTTTTTTTTTTTCTATTTTCAGGATTTGAAATCCTAACCTCCACCCGCCAAAAACAAAACAAAAACCATCCCAATGAAAAAAAAAAAACTAAAACAGCATTTTATTTTTTTTTTCTTTTTCAATAAAGAACTGATTATTTTCTTTATAAATTGGAGAGCCCAAAATAGAAATCTGTTAAACCACTAAAAGTTTTTCTATTTATTCTTCCCTCTTTCTATTCAAAGAGATATTTAAAAAAAAAAAAACTAAAAAAGATTCTTGAAATTTGATATTCCAGGATGTGATTCTAAAAATAAGGCACTTACCCTTCAATAACCACCCCCACTATTTTTTTTATTGAGCAAATGGATAAGGGCCAAAATTATTCAGACTTTCATCCCTAATACTAATTCATAGATTATTGTGTCTTAAACAAGAATACATCCGATTTTCATGATTCTTAAAGATTAACATATTTGTAATCATGAAAATAATTTCTTTCATTTTTTTCATTTGATGACTGACAATTAAAAAGAAAAGGAAAAAAAAAAAAATAATGTAAAATTGTCCCAAAAGTTTGTAACCACTTTGAAATTTTACCCCTCCAAGTAATAAGAAAAACAACAAAAATTATTCCTCAAAATAACAACCATTATTTTTTTCCAAAACTTTGTGCCATCGATCTGCCATCTTTCAGATCTGATGAAAATACCATTTAGCTTCAAATCAAAGAATTGGCTTCAAATCAAAGAATTCTTAACACGCTCCTCAAACTTTTGGGACAACCTAATTTTTAAAAAAAAACTTATATATAGTAGAATGCTAAAGTAACGATGCACTTATTGCACAAATTTTGAATAAGTTGCAGTAAGAATCAAGATGAGAAGCCATTTTCATCTTTAACTCTTTAAACCCTAAAGAACCAATATAACGACCTTGGAGACTTAAAGCAAAAGAAGATACACACAAAATAATATTTCAACTTCCACTTTTGGATCCTGACTTAGCAATACTACCAAGTAGTCACTCAAAGCCGTTCTATTAAAAAAACCATATTAGGGTCGAAATGTCAGTGTGTCTCATTTTGCCTTTGGTTACTAAGGCTGATATATCGAGCCCCTTCGGGTCGAAAGGGTTAATTAAAAAATTTGAAATTCATAAGCCAATTGTCATAAAATGGAAGAAAGCATCTTATGTTCAGATTGTCTGCCTCTTTTAAAGTCAATTAAAAGTTTATTTATTAACAAATTTATTTATTTTCAATACTCTTTTATTATGATTATTTTTCTTTGATAATTGTTATCTCTCTGTTCTTTTTTGTAGGCAGTCGGGTCAATACTGTCAACAGAGTATAAAAGTTTAAAAAAAAATTTTTTTAAAAATGTTTTTTTAATATAAGTAAACTGGTTAAAAAAAAAGTCCGAACTAGACAATAATTATTTTTAAATAATTCTGTTTGGTCATAAAAAATAAAACTTAAAATCAAAAACAAACAAAAAATAAATAAAAACAAACAAAAAATAAATAAAACCAAGCAATAATCTGATCAGATTGGGAGAGAGTTTTGGGAACAGCATTCATCATTTGGAAGGGAGAAAGGTGGGGCACAAGGTCCTTAAAGGACTCTTTAAGAGATTCTTAGTATTTATGTTAATTTCTAGAGCAAACTCATTCAAGTCACCTCAACCTCTGATAGCAACAGCAGCAGCAGCTTGTTATTGAAGATTTCCAGAGCCAGAAGCTGTTAGCCTGTTCCTGGGACTAACAAGGGCAGGGTAAGGAAAGAAGGTGAAAGAGTTGCAGCCTGAGAGAAGAATAAGCCTGGCACAAGGACTTTTCCAAAGTGCAGGACAGGACAGCATTACTTATTATTTGTTTTTCTTTAATTCTATGGTGAGGAAGCAGCATTAAAGCATAAGCAGAAAGGATTTATTTAAAAAAAATAATCATGGAGGTTGACTTGTTGAAGAGAAACCAGTAAAAATGGTGATTTGGTTATAGATGAGAAAATTAAGAAAGGAAAAGAAAGTGGGTGACTTGGTAAAAAGTCATTCCTGCAAGAATTTGTTTATAAAAATCAGAATTTTGTTTGCACTTCTGGAACACCTTACTTTTAATAAGCGACAATCTTACTTGTAGGCATTTTTCCCCCTTGTTTATAGAAATCAGTTAAAGCAAAGAAAGGGATCAGATTTCCAAATGCCAGAAACTTAAGTCAAGCAAGCATCCTTCAACAACACTGGTTATGCATCAAGATTTAACTCCTCTGCTTTTACATCAAATCATCATTCTTTTAAACTGATAGTCACTAAAGGCCATTGACTCTGTGTTTATGCTAATCAACACCTATCTCTCTCTCTCTCTCTCTCTCTCTATATATATATATATATATATATATATATATGTGTGTGTGTGTGTATTATGCTATATTTAGGCAGAATGCCATTATTTAAACAAGAATTT
>JAUZSX010000029.1:457933-472028 GCA_034780655.1 Idiosepius hallami | reverse complement strand
AAAGCCCAGGTAAGAGCACGTAAAAATGGCCTTGTGTCAAACTTGGGTTGGTGCTCACCAAGTAAATATATATATATATATGTATATATATATATATATATATAAATGATAATTAGTATAAGAGCAAAAGAAAACAATAAAAAAAATAAAAATACAATCCAATGAAATATGTATTGGAAATGTATTGATGGAAGCAGAAATAAAAAATAAAAAAAAAAAAAAAAGGAAAAAATTAAGAAAGAAAGAAAAAAAGAAAGATATTCAATATAAAAAAAACAGTATTTATTGAATCAGAAAGATTTTGACACTACTGTGTTGATCCAATTCATCATCATCATCATCATTTACAGCAGGTAGGACTATCTAAAGTCCAACATTAATTTACAGATTCAATAATTTGTAAGAAAAAGAGAAAGAAAGAAGGCGAAGAAAAAAAAAAAGAAAAAAGAGAGAATGAAAAATCAAATCAAATACAAAAAAAAGGATTTTTTTCTTAAATATGTAAAAATTTGAACTGAATTGGAGAGAAGGGGGGGAGGCAACTAGGGGAAGATCAAGGTAAATGGCAAAGGTCAAGCCAAATAAAGGAAGAAAGGTTATAGGTCAAGGCAACTAGAGAAGGGTCAAGGCAAATGGCAAAGGTCAAGCCTTGTAAAAGGAGAAAGGTTTTAAATAAAATAGAGTAGCTAAAAAATAGTGGACATATTTTGTACAATAGAAGTTTTAGGGTCCTAGAAAAGAAAAAGACTGGGTACCCATCGAATAATGCTCACCAAGCTAATCACAGGGTTGGCATTGGCATGTCATTGAGGGTAGATTTAAAGGAAAACTATATATTATAGAAATCAAAGGAAGTTATTTACAGCTATTCAGGGTTTCATGAATAAAGATTGCCTTTTAAATGCTCAATGAAGAAAAACTACAATGCAATATATAGAGTAGGATCTAGAAATGATAATAAGTATTAGTTTAAATCAAATATCTTCTTCAGAATCAATCTTAGCAAATAAAAAGTTTATTTGAATTTTCTAAGAATTATTTAATGTAATCCCCACCAAACAAATAAAAACTAATCATAATGTTGTGCAGAATAAAGCAAATAAACACTTATCTCATTGTTCAAATTATTCAGACTTTTACTCTCATCTTTATTGTTACATTCATAACACTGACTGTTGTGTCATTGGCAACAAATTTAAGAACCTTCAAAACAATGTGAATAAAAATCCAAACAAGTTAAATATTATTAATTTTCATAACCCTGATTAAAAAAATATATTTATAAGTTATTCTTTATTCGTGAAGAGATTATTTACACAATAATCCCTATCTAAAAACATTAGACTTACAAATAAGCTTTTCCTTAAATGAGATTAGTTTATTTTAAAAAGATTGAAAAATAGAATATAAGAGGTCTGGGATATTAATGTGTCATTTCTTTAGATGAAAGCAACAATTAAGTAAAGTAAAAGTTTTATGTGTGTATATTCATAAACATACACAACCTCACATATACACATCAAATATACACATACATACGCACAGGCAATTTTATTTTTACTAAAAAAATAATGATAATAAAAATTATGAAATTAACTTGAAATTGATGTTTTTTAAATAAACTGTTGTTTTTACATCCAAGATGTTTTCTGAATGATTATAATGGAAAATATTACAATGAGTGATAATGCTGATGATATTTATTTGTAAAAATGATCATTTTCTAAGAATGGAGGCTAACAAGAAGCTGATTGGTTGATATTTACTTTTATCACAGCCAATGAAAAGTGAGAATAAGATTTAGAAAAAAAATTATATAATGTTTCATACAATTGTTTAAAAGTCACACTTTAAATCAACCCCTTCACGTTTACAAAAAAGAAATCAACATAACTCATCAATACAAGTTGGAAGAAATGAGACCGTTTAAGACAATCACTACCATTAATTAATCTTTTGTTAATTAGAACAAGCTGTACATTGAACAATTAAAGCAGTAATCAAAAATAAATTTCTTGTAATTAAAATATTTTCTGATATTTCTTGACTGCCAATAAGTGATAAATCAAAATTTCTTTTATTGAAAAGAGTTTAGAATGATATTTTTATACTTTTGAATGACCTACCTTAAAATAAGCAACATAAGCTTGAGAGTTGGAATCAAGTTACACAGATGTATAGAGAATAACATAGTAGGTTATTTATATAAAGTAATCATTGAATCTAGTGTGAATTGGATTAAAATCATCCACATATTGTTCTTATTATGATGGGACAATTAAAGATTTTAGATTTTTGAGAACAAATCTTTTGAAAACAGAATGTTTTTAAATAGTATGTTAAGGTTATAAATTCTTGGTAAAAATAAATATCTATAACTGCATACTAACTTTGTGAACATTTTGCAAGCATGTCTACTATTACTTGACCATCTAATATTATTTACTATAGATGTATTACCCATTCAAGTGTATTACATATTATGTATATGTTTATAGAAAAAAAGAAAAAAAAAAAACACTTAAGGATAATCCTAAAGTTTTTTTTTTCTTTTTCTTTAAGAAAATATGGATAAACTTGAAAATGCTTGGCAAATAAATCTAAGATTTAAATTCAGATACAAAATTAAAAAAAAAAAAAAGCAATGAAACCCCCCCCCTGTTTTTGCAATTTAGAAAGAAAGAATAAATTTCTACAAAATAAATCAAGAAGGGCAGTATGAAGTTTTGTCCGTGATTGAATAACTTAAATTCATTGACGACTTTCAATTTGATATCTCTTTTTTTCTGTAGCCAGGAAAATTAATCCAAAATTCACCTTATAAAGCTTTTTTTTCTTAAACCAGTTTTGTATTCCAAGTTGAATTAATTAATGCTATTTTTGTAGATTGTCAAGCAGATATTTACATCAACACTAAGATGAGAAAAACAATTATTTGTTATTTTAAGGATTTGAAAAAAAAACAAAACAAAAAAAAAAACAAAAGAAGAAATCCTTTATATTTAATTTCATCTTAATAACAAATAAATGGTAATAATTTCACTGGGCTTTAAAAAAAAACACCATTAAGTATTAATAAACCTATTTTATTTTGATCGTAGATTATTGCTTTAAAAAACAAACCTTTTTTTAAACCATGCATTAATTTTAACCTGTAACTGTGTACAATTATTTTGAAATATTCTCATTATATATATGTGTGTGTGACTGCTCGGGTAGATTTTGAAGAATAAGGCCCAAGAATAGATTTTTATTCAGTTTAAACTGAAATAATTTAAATAAAACTATAAATATTTGCTTTAAAAAAAAAGAAGAAAAAAAAAAAAAGAATGAATGAAAATATGTTTCAGAACGAAGAAATTATTTACATATAAAAAAAACATTAACTCAATTTGTAATTCTGTTTTCTGATTAAGTAAATAATTACCTGAATTTTGTTCAGGTGAAACAGAATAGAATATATCAAAATATAAAAAACAACAAATTCAGAACTTTTAAACTCAAGAAGAAGAGGTTATTTTTACCTACCTGTTACTTTTCTAAATTCAAAAAGTAAAAACAAATATATATATAAAAATAATAAATATATACACAAACATCAAAAAATTATCTCTCTCTTCAATTTCACCCTTCAAAATTCCTTGTATTTTTTCTTCATTTTTAAAAAATATCTAACTAAATATGTAATATTGATCCATGTTAAGCAAGACAATGAATTTTATCTAAATGTTAATCAATTTTACAATAGTAAAATGCCAGTAAGAGATCTTCTTCATCTAGAACACTTTCTTCAGCTTTTCACTTGGAGACTTAACAACTAGAAAGCCTTAAAACTATATTAAAACTATTTCTATTTCATCCAACTTTAGTCTTATCATCTCTATCAATTTTAAGTTTGTTCATTCCTATGAATTGCAGTTTTCAAACTATGGTCCTCATCTTGTTGTTATTTTTAAAAAATTAATGAACTTATCCTCAAATATATGATAAATAAAAAAAAAGGGATTAGATTTGTAATGATGGTTATGATGATGGTGCCCGAGGAAAAAAAAACAGATGACAACAACATAGTTATATAAAAACTGCAAAAAATTGTTACATAATGCCAACTGCACAGAATCATTATATTAAGTCAAATGCAGTCATTACATAATGCCCACTGCATAGAGTTGTTATATAATGCCCACTGGTAAATTTCAATCCAATTTTTATATCTAAAATTAATGTCATATTTTACACTGAATGAGCACCATGAATAGGTGATTTTAGACAGATAGTTTGAAAGATTGCTACTAGTAATAAATATGAAAAAGTTTTGTTTGTTTTTGGATGGAATTGGCAATTAAGACATTTTAACTAAACATTAAGAAATGTTTGGAAGCTTTAAAATTTCCTAATGAAACCAGAAAAATAATGAAAAACATTTAAAAATCAACATAATGTTGTTTTAATTTATAGTTATTTTGGTGGGACTGTATGTGTGTAGAGATAAAACCTTGGATAGGTATATGCAAGACCCAACACTAGCATTTATATAGCCAGGTACATTTAATAATAACAAAATCAGTGAAGAGAAAAAAAATTGAAAAAAAAAAATGCCAATATGCAATTTATTTTATTTTATTTTTATTGATTTATTTTTTCTTTTTTTCTTTGTTTGTGCACAAATGACTAGTTTATCAAAGATGAAAATTGTTTTTGTTGGGTTTTAGTTTCATAAATATATGAAATTTGAGTTTATCTGAGAAGCAGAACAATTAATGAAAGATGAAAAAGATGAAGGTTTGATAGACTTTTCCATTTTGTTGTCATTTATAGCCTATCTGTAAATATAAACAAGAGATTAAGATGAAAGGTAGAATTGATAGAATGATAATGATCAAAAATACAATAAGAAGAATAATAATAGTAAAGTTATAATAATAATAATAATAATAAAAATAATAATAAAAAGACAAAAAACATGCAATTATACAACAAATGTATAAAAAAAATTTTAGATTGGGAGAGAGCCAGCTGTTTTTTGTTTGTATTTTTTTTCTTCTTTTTTGAGCAAAATTCATCTGTAGATTCACCAGGACTTTTTGGTTTAATTGTTCATTTTTATTTTTTTTTTTAATTTTTAATTTTTTTGGTTAAAGGCATTCTGAATGTTTTTGCCCCATGTAAAATTTAAAGGAGTTCACTGATTCATTTGTAGATATTTACAGTTCTGTCCAATATTTTTCTTTAAATATTAATACAAATGTTAAATGTTCCCAAAGTTTTTTTTACAGTAAAGCAAGATTTTTTTTTTTTATTTTTACATTTTTCTTTTTTCTTAGATTTTTTTTTTTTTTCAAAAAAATTTTTTTTCTTCTATTCAGACTCCCTCAGCAGTCAAACAGGCAGTGAATAAAAATTAGAGGGGAAAAAAAAAAAAAAATTATTTTGGATGCAAAAGTCTCAGCATAGTAGTAGCAATAATAGTGACAACAAGTTGAACTTAAAAGCTGTTGTAAAAATTTCTGTTCCTAAAAATAGTTTAAAAGCCTCACATTTAAAAATAGTAATGGCTTGCCTGTCTGTCTGTCTGTCCATCCACAGCTTCCATTGATCAACAAGAACAGAAGGCATAAAAGAATTCTTTTATTTCTTTGTTTACCAACAACTTATTTATATAAAACAAGAATTCTAATTTTGAAATCTTTTTTCTTTCCTTTTTTTAAAAATAAAAAAGAGAAAAAAATTAGGAAACAGAAAATGGAAGGACACACATTATTATTATTACTATTATTAATAATATTATTGCAAGATTCTAGCTGTATAGAGCTGTTATCAATCCAAATATAACTTGTTTCATTTTTTTTAATTTTTTATTTAGGATTTCTTTTTTTTTTCTTTTTTCTTTTTTTAAAGAAAAAAAAAAAGAAAGAAAAGAAAAGAAAGCAGCATGGTCAATAATCCAAGAATTATGGGCCAAGAAGACAGGCCTGTAATCCAAGAATTAGCTACGGTCTGGTGTGGCATGGCTACTGTATGAACTGTTACACATCCGGAAAGGCAAGGTACTTACAACTCTTTTGTCCTTTCTTTCTGATAGGCAATCGGTGACTGAAGAGCTACAAATGGAAAAGAAAAAAAAAAAAAGAAAAAAAAAATTTTTAAATAATGATAATAATAATAATAGTGATAGGAGAAAGAAAAACATGTTTTCATATAAATAAGAATCCAAGAATTGATATTCAAAAAACTAAAAAAAAAAAAAATTCTTTCTTGAAATCCAACCTAAAATTCTCCAACAGCATTTTACTTTTAAAATGAAAACAATTCCTTTAAAATAGTTTTGGTAAAACAATTGATTTTAAATTTAGTGTATATCGAATAGCATTTAGTTTTTTTTAATTATTTTAAATGGCATTCACTGTTCTATCAATGATTGGAATTACTGAATTTGGAATGATTGTCAATTACCGAATTTATGAGAATAAGAACAATTCAGGTTCTGGCATCAAAACTAAATGTTCAATTGCGGTATTTCGATTTTAAATGGCAAAGGATTAGAATTAGAATAAGACCCTTTACAAAGATAGTTTATTCATTTTTAAAGTAAAATCATCATCATCATATCGTGGCAGCCATTGCATCCCTTAGGTCCTCATCAGGGCAAGGGACACTAAGTGGGCAGTCTGTGAGCAGGTGAGTGATAGTCTGCTCAGCAGTGCCACATAGGCAAACTGTGTCCTGCACAAAGCCCCACTTTAAGAGTATGTCAACAAAGTAAAATAATAAAATAAGATGAAAATTTTTCTCAAAAAAAAATTTCTCATTTCTGCTGATGTAAAGAATAAAATAATAAAAAAGGTTGATTAAAGCCATTGAGATTTTTTTGCTTCCGATTTTGATAATATTTGCTTTGGCTTTTAGTAGCACATAAACTTTTACAGTAATTCAACGTTAAAAACAATTTTTAGATAAATATCTTTCCTTCATAAACAGTTTGATTGTATAACAGAGGTTACACTGGATCATAGCTGGAAGAAAGATTGATATTTTTCCCTAAAATATTACACTGAAAGAGAACATAACAGGATTTGAACTTGCATTCCGAATTAGGATGAAAAACTTATGCCTTTATGACCTGAAAGTTTTGTCCCTTTTTTGTAAATATTGACTGTGTGAGATGAAGAAAGCATCAAATTTGAAAATTAAACTTTTTAAAATTTATATTCTTTTAGAAAAATTACCTCCCCATTTTTTTTAAACTATAAGAATTGTTTAAAAAGTTATGGTTTATTACATATTACAAGGTTTGAAGAACTATTTTTCAGACTGTTGTCCCCATCCTTATTATTTTTATGTTCACAACATTTTGGCTGATAAGCCTTTGGCCGTCTTAAGGTGATCTCTCTCGGGAACCTTCTTGTCGTAATCGGGGAGTTACAGAACTTCAAGCTTAACCCTTTATTTATTTAACAATAATAATGATGAGGACAACAGTTAAAAAAATAGTTCTACAAATCATCGAGCCTCATACCAGGTATTCTGAAAAACTCCGTTACAAGGTATTCAGAATTTAATGAACACAATTTTTAAAAAAACATCATTAAAAAAGCTACAAAAATTGAACAATAAATCAATTAATGATAGAGTTTTGTAAAATATGCGAAAAAAAAGTGTAAAAAATAAACATTCTAATTATGTATACAAACAATGTCTTTCTACACTTGTACAAAACTTTTGAAAAATTCACTAATTTCACTTTACAAAATTCTTTATGAAAAAAAAATATTTTGACTAATAATTTTTTCATGAGACAATTTTTCAATTATTTGTGATACTAAATTTGCAAAAACTTTCATTACTTTTGAGATACATTTTATGGTACATCAAGCATTTAAAACACAGAGGTTGAAAAATGATAGCTCAAAGGGCCTACCTAGAAGTGGGTGGGGTGAGGAAGAGAGATGGGGAGGAGGAGGAGATGAGAGTAAGTGAAGGAAAAAGAGAGAGAGAGAGACACACACATACACACACAGATAAAGAAGAAGTCTAATAAAACTAAAATACACTATATGTTGTTGAAAACAATTTTTTCTATTACAAAATTCAAGCAATTTCTTTTTGACATTCAGATAAAAAAAATCAAATGTTCAAATTTCTGTCTCTTTTTTTTTTTCTGATAAAAAGATAATAAAAACAGTGGCAGCAGCAGATAATTGTTATAGAAGATATAATGGTTATGTTACATTGAAATGACTGTTTCATTAATGAATAAATAAGTACAATGTTCTTGCTGATCAGTCATAAGATTGGAGATCAACTGGTTAAAAACAAAGTTTAATAAGCAGAACACAAAGAAGGGAGAGCATGTAGTAAAGCTTAATAATAGTAACAACAATTTTTTTTTTTTAAATTTCTAAGTAATGACAAAAGAATGAAGGAATTTAATTTTTCTATTTTCTAGAAGATATTTTAAGGTCTGGTAGAATTAGAACATGAAATTTCTACAACTTGAGTGAAAAAAAAAAAAAAGATTTAAACCAACCCGAATGAAGAAATGAATTGTGGAAAAATAGGTTTGACAAATTTATTTAACAATTTCTATAAAAGTTCTTCATTTTTTAAAAATTACATTTACATAATAATTACAAAATTTTTATGAATCATAATGATCAAACATAATCATAACCCTAACCATCATTCTAGTAATTTCAACCAAGCCCAGCCCAGTCATCAAGTAATTTTATTATTCCTGTGGCTGATGTATAAGATTTGTAGCAGAGTTGATGTAGAATCAATGACCTCTGACCTTGATTAGAACATTTTTGGTAGATGCCTCCAGGGCTTACACAACTTGAACTTTCCAAATAGTCATTCATCTTACAACTGAATATTGATAGATCAAGCTAAACACTGTTTCAATTTGGTGATCAAGCATTTTATAATACATATACATACATACATATCAATACAATGCATTTACTCTTTCAAAAAAGATAGGGTAAATATACTTATATATATATATATATCTTTTTATTAAAGACTATCTCCTACGTTATAGTCGTGAAAAACAGGGAAGTAAAATATGAAGTCTTTCTAGACAAAATGCATAACACTTGATTCATTTACATAAAAAGAAAAATAACAAAAAAACAAAACAAAACAAACTGCAATTTCACTGATATTTTACAAAACAATTCTACTATCCATAACTTGAATATATAAAAATAAAATTATTTAACAGAACTGTATGATCATCATCATCATCATCAATGGGATTGAATTCATAGTAAATAATTTTTTCTCAATCAGATTTTTTTTCTCAATGCTAAAAAGGGCATTGTCAAATGTGTTTAGCTATTTGAAATGCATTTTGCATTTAATCCATTTTAGTTGACAAATACAAATTATCAAAAATGTGTTTTTTTTATATTTATTTGGGAATTTTTTGAGATGATGTTTCATAATTTATGTATTAATTTCTTTTGGACGGTTTTGATAAGTTGACCAAAATGTGGTTTAAGAACAAAAAAAAAAAAAAAAAAAAAAAGAGGAGGACAACATTCCAAGAGAAAACATTAATTTATTTATAATTTAAAGTAATTGATTTTTTTAAATATCTACTTGATTAATAGAATTACTATTTAATCTTAAGCATGAGAAACCAATGAAAATTAACATTTAAAAAAAAAAAAAATAAAATATGATAAATAATAATTAATAAGATGCATAATGAATCTTTCTTTTACTAAATAAGAATTAGAATCAAGAAAATGATAAACAGGAGTTGTCTATCTTTAAAAAAAAATTGATATATTTTTGTTTCTCTAAAGAGGATTTGATTTTAAACTAATTAAATAATAACAACCAGACAACAAAAAGGTGGACTGACAAGCAGTGAAAGCAGTGAAGACAATACAGAAGCACAATAAATAATACAGGCTCATCTCTATTTCATGCAATTTTTCACAACTTCTTTTAAATAATCAATTCTCTAAACCATTTTGCCAACACTAACTTTCAAGTTCCAGACTAACAGCAATTAAATACAGCTGAAATTAACATTTCAACTAACTTGCTTTCAAGATTTTTTTTAGAAAGGAAAGGAAATCTAAAAAATGAAATTATTAATTATTTTACAATGTGTAATTTTGTCTGAATTCTAAGACATGAGTATTTTTTCAATAATTTTTAAAAGATATTTTAGTTAGAATTTAATTCTAACTTCTATAATTAAATTCTCTAACTATTCGACATGGCTTCATAAAAGGCTATTACTATGTTTGCTGATGTTAAAGAACCGAATTTTAAAATGTCCTTATTTTAAATATTTCAAAATATTTCTTGTTTGGTGAAAAATTATACGTTGGCTTCTTGACAACCCAATGAAGAACAATGTGGTATTTCTGGGCCATGAAGTAAAATACAGTTAATACTGCTCAACAGGTTGGCTCTCAAGGGTCATTTTCCTTGTTGGTCCAGAAATGCTAGGTGACCATTCAGTGGGATGTGAGAAAGTTAAAATTTTGGATTACAATTAATTTCGACTTCTTGAACACATTTTTCAAATTTACCCATCCTTCTTTTAGGCAACTCTTGTTTTTCAGACTAAATGTATGTGCTACAAACTCTATACAAGAGAAATGTGTTGATACAGAAGACAATGGTGATTATGTGTTGTTTGGGTGGTGCTGTTATAGATATATTACCCCAATAAATTGGTCTGCAATGTCAGCTGGTAGATTTACAACAAGTGTTGTTGATGGTAGTTCTGGAAGTCATGAACAGGAAGTTGTCTGCTGAAGAAGGAAGTGATTGGGCTTTACTCTATGTGCTGAAAGCCTAATAGATAGAGCCATTGATAAGTAAGCAAACTGAAAAGCTATCAAAGTAAAACAATAAATGGAGAAAAAGGAAAAAAATAATGCAAGGATCCATATATAGTTAATATTAAAGAATTAAAATAATCAGAAACACCATCTTAAAATGAAACTTTTACCTTTAAAAATGTAGATAAAATAAGAAAAGAAAGTTTGTTTTCTAGCAAATCAACTGTTTTTCGTTACTTATTGCCGAATCAGTTTTAATTTTTAGAGGAAGGTTATTTTTTTTGAGTGGGGGATAAAAGTCTGTTAGAAGTCTATGTGATCTTGTTTGTAAGAAGAATGTAAATTCAGAGTTTTTAATTGTGTAGTGGACACATAAGTATAGAGAAATCATGAATTAAAATTAGACTTTGTTCAGTAAGTCCATCCCTTGTAGGATGGCCTGAACTCTATCAATGTTAGCACACCCAAGTACATCTCTTAGGTTCTCTGCTTTGTAATATTTTTGGCAAATTGGCGCCAGAGAAGTGCAGCCGAGGAAAAGAAGATTGTCTGATTGAACTGTAAGCATCTCATTAAAGACAAATATTGTCACTTCCATTTTAAAATTAGATTTTATATCTAATCTAAGAAAGATACATTTGAATGGCATACATATCTCAAGAACAGATTGTTTTAGTATTTGAACAAATAATCTATTGCAAGATAAAGTTTAGTAAACAGAAATAATAATCATAAAATTTAGTGATAAAATTAGAAAGACTTTCTTAAAGGGCATTTGGATTGGGAGAAATAGCCATTATTCACGAAAGAACAATTAATTGAAAGATCTACTGATTTGATCTTAAGTATTATCTCTTTTCTTAATTATTTTTCTATATGGATTTTGTCTAGCATAATCTCATAAACAATGCATCATAGCATTTCAATCCACAATAATCTTTATAAATGACGATTTTAAAAAAAATTAGTAATTTTTAAGGTCTAGGCTTCTTTTTACCAGTGTATCCACCTTGATTGTCTACAGAATTACAGATCAATAAATAAGTTAACTTGAGCTTTTGACAAAATCGTTTGTTGAAAATAATTAATAAAAATTCATTTATATTCTTGATCCATTTTTTTAAGTAAATAAAACAAAAGTGCAAAAAAAAAAAAATTATTCTAAAAATATATTAAAAAAAAAGTAAACATAAAAGAATGAGATTAAAAAGCTTATTTAAAAAAAGGTTAATTAAAAAGCTTATTTAAAAAATGGTTAATTAAAAAGCTTATTTAAAAAATGGTTAATTAAAAAGCTTATTTAAAAAAGGTTAATTAAAAAGCTTATTTAAAAAAAGGTTAATTAAAAAGCTTATTTAAAAAAAGGTTAATTAAAAAGCTTATTTGAAAATGGTTAATTAAAAAGCTTATTTAAAAAAAGGTTAATTAAAAAGCTTATTTAAAAAATGGTTAATTAAAAAGCTTATTGTTAAAACTATAAAATATTTTAGGCTTACAACTCCTATAGTGAACTGTTAAAATTTTTACCTAAATTTTTAAACTCAAATAATAATAATTATAGGAATATTGCAGTCATCTGAAACAGTATATCAATTTGATATAATTAAAAAAAAAATTGGAATGATGGTTTTTGTAGATAAGCATAAAAATGAATTTACCTCGTAGAAAATCCCCTTGCATATCTAATATTGAACGGATCTGCGTAATCCACTCATTTTTAACGTCTTCAGATGGAGCTTGTAAGATAAACCTCATGTCTGTGCCAGGTGTCCTATCCACAAGAATAAATCTCAGAGGCTCACCTTCCACTTTTTCAGTCATTGACATTTTATTTACCTGTAAAAACAAAAATCAAAAATTCAGATAAAATTGAAATAGATAAACATTTTCTGAGTATTTTATTATGTTTCATGATTTATAATGAAAAGGAACAAGGATATGTCTTGGCTTTTGGCAAATATTTTCTAACTTGTTGCACTAGGGTAGGAAATACCCAGGTTAGTGTCTTAAGGAAAAATGCAGTTACACCACTGGGTAGATGCGCCTCAGTCTTTGATTAAACAGGCGATTAAACAGGCATTTATACATGCAACTGGGGATCGCTTGCGAAGTTCATATTCCCATGAGACTCACCATTGAATTGTGTGTGTTCAGTGGTCAAGCTGGCTAAACCTCCACAGGTCAATATACACACAGACACACACACTTTCTGCAGGGATTTACTAAATAAAGGAATGCATTCATTCTTTTTATCTTGTTATTACTTCTTTTTAAGATAAGTCCAGAAATGAATTCAGCCTGCTAGAAAATGCCATAATCTTCACTTTGCAGTCTGAACATTCTAGTTTTAGTTGTGGACAAAAAGTTAGAGCCCATTGACTTTCAGGCCTTAGCAACAGCGCTTCTCTGACGATTCTTCCTTTAAAAAACAACTTTGTTAAAAGTCTTAATAATTATTTAGCCAACCTCGTTTATTAATTTAAAGATTCTAATTAATTTATTTGTAAACTTATTCAAATTAAAAAAAGTGAATGACACCAGAAAGAAAATTTAATCAGAGAAAGCAAAATTTTTTATAGAATAAAATATTGGATTCCCCAGCATTGTTCTTTATAACACACTCAGGTGTGGATATGTATAATTTATGTGTATATATATAGGTATGCATATAAATATTGGGAATATAGAGAATAAAAAAAAAGAAAGAAATTCTAAAATCAAATGATGACTCACCTTTACTTTATTTTTATAAATATAATTGCCATTATAAAAGCTTGATTTTCTCTTTTCTTCAACTACTTCACTAAATATGATGATCTGCTCAAATAGAAAAACCCGTCTTTCTCTGAACTTGGAGTGAGTTCCTTCTGACACTTCAGCCACTAATAGAGTTTCCTTTTATAATAAAAAACAAAAACAAATAGAATAATTAACAAAAATCCCATTCTTAAGAAAGATTAGAAATTTATAATATCTAATCTGAAGAATTAATATAAGAATAAGACTTATAAAAAGAGAATTAAATTTCAAATAGAAGAATCAAAAGATGTTGTTATTTATATTTACTTGGTCAAGCACAGACCCAAGTTAGGCATAAGGCCATTTTTATGTGCTCATTATATCCCTGGGTTTTTGTAATCAGTGTTGCTCTTCACTTGATGAGGATATTATATTTACTCGGTGAGCACCAACCCAAGCTTGGCACAGGGCCATTTTTACGTGCTCTTACCCGGGCTTTTTACATTCAGTGTTACCCTTCACCTAGATGAGCTGCTCTCCCGAGT
>JAUZSX010000029.1:402084-416455 GCA_034780655.1 Idiosepius hallami | reverse complement strand
ACCTATATATTCTAGAGAAAGACGTTACAACCTATATATTCTAGAGAAAGACGTTACAACTTATATATTCTAGAGAAAGACGTTACAACCTATATATTCTAGAGAAAGACGTTACAACCTATATATTCTAGAGAAAGACGTTACAACTTATATATTCTAGAGAAGGACGTTACAACTTATATATTCTAGAGAAAGACGTTATAAAAGCATAACATTAAAACCTTCTCTTGAGTTCAAATAAGATATTAGAAAATCTAAAGAAAAGGGCATAATTTCATTAAGTCCATAACATTAAAGCCAAATTTACTTACCAATAATTTTGATTTATACATATATTTAGATTTGCCATTACTATCTTTGATTTCTTTGGCAAATACGAGGCACATTTCAAACAAGAATATGTGTCGTTCTCTTCCTTTTTTAATTAAATTCTTTGGATCCCATACAGTAAAGTTATCTTGAAGAAGCACTTCCCCAAGAGCTTCTAGGCTGTCCTGCAAATACAGAATTAATTAATATATATAATTAACATTTTGAAAGATAAAAACGTTTTTAAAAAAAATGTAAATATTGTTGTTTTTTTTCTCTATAATTTTTGCCGTTTACAATTTCTAGATACAATTAAACATGCTTTTTGTTGAAAAATTGACTTCATTATTGATTATTTTTTTACAATTAACAATTTTACAATTAATTAATTAATTTTACAATTTAAAAAAGAAATTCCTCCAATGTTGAAATCTGCTTTGAAAATTACTAAAAACAATTTTATTTCATTTTAAAATGCTATTGAGTTTTATTGATATTTTAGTGGATATGATTTAAAGTAAAAATTAAAATGAATTGCATAAAGAAACTGATATGGAATTAAATTTGTTTATTTTTATTTAGTAATTTTCATTCATAGTTTTAAAATTATTTTTAAAAATACATATACATTTGCTATACAGAAAAAATATTTTTTTAAATTTCATATTACATATAACAATTAACACCAATCACACTGTAATATTCAAATTAAAAACTTAATAGGGTTGATATGCTGGTAAAATAATCTATCCAACCATCTCCTTAGCACAAGGGAAGTAACTCTCTAGAACTTTTTTCATTAGTATTGCTTCCAAGAATTTGTTAAGTAACTTAAAAATAACAAATAAAAAATAATTAGTCAACACTTTTATATGCCATTCTATTGCCTTTTCCTAAAATGAGTTACAATTCATTCAAAAACGTCCTATTCTAAAAAAAAAAAAAAACGTCCCATGATAATAAAAAAAGAAAAAGAAAAATGGGCCAATATTAAATATGGATTAAAAACGCAGAAATTAAAACACTTGTACAAAAGCAGGAAAAAAGGGGAAAAAAAGGAAAATTAATAATATTATTAAAAATAAGGATTGGTGATTATTTAACAAATAATGTCTTAAACAGATTTATGTAGACATAAAAAATTGTGAATCTGATGGTGTAAGATTGTATAGCTTTTACACTAAGAAAATCTGCCATGTGCATCAATGGTAAAGAAAGCATGCATCTTAATTAATAGAAAAATATCTTACCTCTAAACCTTCCAACATGCTTAAATGCATAGCATCATTAGCTTTCTTGGGCACACTTAACATAACATCTAAACCATCCTGAAAAACAACAGAGGGGGAAAACATTTAATGTAAAAGCATAGATTACTTACTTGCCAAACACTCAATCTTATTCGATCCAATTATTTAACAAAAATTTTAGATTTAGATTTTTTTTAAATTTGATAATGTTTGCTTTTTTTTCTTTTTGGAAAATATAGGTTCAATCCTAACTGCAAATGGTTTGTATCTAATAATATAAACTTAACAGATTGACATAATTTTAAGTTAAGATTGTAAATGAAAAGAGGATAGTCTATCCCTGTGGATGGATTAAAATGTTCTAAGAAAGTACCAGACTTAGACATGATATTCATCAAGTTTGTAATTTATCCCCCAAAAAGGCAAAAGAGCAAATCCATAGCAAAACATTAAAAAATGATTCAAAGATGAAAGTAAAATCTTTTTTTTTAACTATCAACTTCTATGGATCATTTAAAGTCAGTTAAAGTTTTTTTATTGAAATTTTTCTTGGTTCAGATCTACTGAATTGTTTTTAGTTCTTTAAGATAAAAGATAATCTCTGTATTAGTGCATTCAAATAGATTTTTTATATTATTTGCATTAAGGGGGCTCTTCCTGAGATTAGTCAAAGCTTTACGTTCTATAAGGATGTGTTTGACATTAAGAAAAAGGTGTTTGGCATGTTGTACATTTTGGTTGTAATGAAAGTAAAGCCTAAATGATTTTAAAAAAAGCATCAAAACTTACTCCACAAATACAAAAGAACAAGAATTGTTTAAGTCCTAGAAAGAAAATATTTGTTTTTAATGAAACAAAGACAATCAGTGACAATTTACCTTAATTTCCCCCGTATCATTCTCACAGCAGGATAAGAGATCTTTAAGTAATAATTGGTATTTGGTAATCCTCTGGACAGGTTTGATTAAGTACGATGACAACGGTTCACTGAGTTTATGTTTTTGCTGGATTTCCTAAAAATTCAAACAAAATTAAAATTTGTAAATTATATATAACATTAAAAACATTTGTAAGAGAAACACAATTTTTTACTCTAAAATTTAAAGCAGTTTATTTATTTTAAAAAATAAAAAAAAGAAAGATATCTCACGGTAAAAAAACTATACATATATTTTAATCTCAAATATGCTAAAAATATATGAACTCATACATTGAGTAAAAAAAAAATCTTCAATATTCAGATTTATATAAAAAAATTTCAAGATAATATCTTTAAATTCTTTATATACATATATAAATAATGAATTGAAACAATTGTCAATAGTATTATCTTTGTTGTAATAACTAAGTAATAACTCCTCCAAGTTAAAAATGGTAATATTGTATGAAATCAATAAGATTTTCGAAAATGACATTTGTTTTGAAATACTTGAATAATGTTTTTGTAAATTAGAAAAATTTACAAACAGAAGATACATTCCTCAATGTGAGTAGATCTATTTAGGATCTATTACTAAAGCAAAGAATAAAATTAAAAAATTAAAAAAATATTTAAACAGAGTTTTTCTGTCTAATTTAAGAAATAATTTCCTTAATAACAAAGATATTTCATACTTTTAGGATGATTCCCAGTACATTTATTTTATTTTATTGTTATTATTAAAAGTAAATATTAAGAAATCTTCCTTTAAAGTAATTCATTGCCAAGAATATTTTCACTTTATTCCAAAAAAGAAAAAAGTATATATAACTAAAAATGTAATGCTTAAATAAACCAATATTCAAAGAAATAATTTAATTAAAAGATTGACAAAAAAGAAAAGAAAAAAGAAACTAACCTCAAAGAATGTTCCAGCATGTTCTACAAGCAACTGACTGGAATCTGGTTTGTTTTTACAATACGTTACATAAATAGAGAATTTTTCAGCCTGAAATAAACAAATATAATATTTTTGAATTTTTTTAAAAAACAATTTCATCTACTTTTTTTTCATCCCTTTGGATGCATGTGTAAAAAGTGATAACTAGCAAAAAAAAAAATGATACATAATTAGCAATATTACCAATTACCCAATCAGAGCTGTTCTATTAGAGAGCCATGGATGAACTAAAATATTGGCTGTGTTGTTTGTTTTGCTAGGTTGCTAGGGCTGATGTATCGGACCTTTATGATCCAAAGGATTAAAGAAAAAGTCCTAGAATGTTCACAAGTGTTGTATTTTAATTCTAAATTGTTGTTATTATTATTATTATTATTATCATTAAAAGCAAATAAATATATTAAGAATAATATTTTAAATCCGATTGTGTACAGTCATAGGGTGGATCATAAAATGGATTTTGTTACAAGATTCTTTTATTACGCTGTTTCAAAAGTTAGTAAACACTTTGAAATTTTCTCCAACAAGTAAATAAAATTGATTCCTCAAAATAGAGACCATTATTTTCCAAGACTTTGTGCCATCGATCTGCAAGCTATCAGATATATTGAAAATAACATAATCTTGCTTTGAACCAAAGAATTATTGATATGCTTCTTCAAACTTTTGGGACAACCTAATATTGGGTCATATAAAGTTGATTAAGAGAAATATAGTTAAATGTTATTTAGAATTTTTCTACTAAAAAATTTTAGCTTTTATATCCAAGGAAATGATTTTTACTTATCAAATTATGAGAAAATTTTTTTTACAAAATTCTTATCAATATTATCTGAGTTCCATTAAAAAACCACAACAATAATAGCCACACCAACAAAAAAAAAAAAAACAAGGATGGTTGATATTTTTAGTAAGAAAACTCAAAGTTCTTCCTACCCAAGTGACAAAACAATGCCCAACGTCTTCAGGAATAGTTTCATATTTTTCTAATTCTTTTAAAAATGTTCTGCAAAAGAAAGATATTTTTGAAAAAATAAATATCACATTAAACAAATATTTGAAAATAAAAAAAAAAACACTTGAAAACGTATCTTAATATTTTACTAAAATATCACATTTGAATATGGCATTTTAAAAAAAAGCTTTAATTAAACCAAAAGATAGGTTTTAAAAGGTTTTTAATAGGTTTTAAAATTACACTGAAAACATTTGTTTTTATGTGTTTTGGTTTAACAAACAAAGTAAACAAAGAAATCAATCTTAAGATTTCAAGTAAATATATTAAAAGTTGAAGAACTACATAGAAAAGCAAAAGAACAAACTTACTTGTCATGGAATTCATAGATTTCTTTTATATTACTAAATATAATATTGTCTTTATTTTCAATTCCCGGTGGAATGTTATTTTGCTGATTCAACATTTCACCTAAGTAAAACTAAATTTAAAAAAAAATAAAATAAAAGTTTTATTAGATTACTAAATTTGAAAAAAAAAACAACTTCTAAATAATTACAAACCATTTTCAATATTTCATTTTGTAAAAAAACAAAACAAATAATAAATTAGGATTCAAATAAACAAAAATTGAATTTTCATAAAAATAATGTTTTAAATAATCTTAAAGAAATTAAAATTGGTTTTCAAATTCTTTAGCAGGGAAACAATTTTAGTAAGATGAATCAATATCAAAACAATTTTCATAAAAATAATGTTTTAAATAATCTTAAAGAAATTAAAATTGGTTTCCAAATTCTTTATCAGGGAAACAATTTTAGTAAGATGAATCAATATCAAAACAATCAAAAGAAATTAATAAAAATTCAATTTGGACAAATTAGAATAATTATAAACTGACTTAGACAGATATAATAATTCAACACTAAATTTACACCTTTTATATGTGAGTGTACTAATTATCAAATTATAATATTTGAAAAAAAAGGGGGATTTAGAATTTACTATTTATATTAAATTTAGTCTTAATTAAAATTATACTAAAATTATTTTATTTCATTAAAAATATAATTGTTTAATCACATTAGAAATACATTTAATAAATATTCTGAATTATATTTACCTTCATACAATTTTCAAGGTCTTTTACATAAGACCTTTCTGTTTGTAATAATTCAGCCATAATAAACCTGAAAACATAATAATAATAATAATAATAATGATAATTGTATAATCATAATAGATACCTAAATAAATAAACACTTCTTAAATTTCAATTCAAATAACTTGACAAAATATATCCTAGGCAAAATTTAAGCCTATAAGAAATATATAGTAAATGACAATAGTTAGTAACACAAATGATGATAAATGGCAACAGTTAATTCAATGAATTGGTTGGTCATGCCGTAACAATAAATAATAATTGAAAAAAAAATCTAAAGCTTCTAAAGACATTTGTTTTCTTTATGGAAACATCTCAATTCTAATTTTGTTTACATCAACGACTTTTTATGCCTAGGTAAAATAGGGGTAAACCCTGACAAACACATATGATTGCAAGTTTTCCTCAAATAGATTGAATTTCAAAATCTAATTTTAAGTGTAATATTTACTAACTTATTAATAAAAAAAAAATCACTAAGTATTTATTAGGATTCCACATTTGGTCTTAGATTACCATTTATCCATTCATCCAGCCAACCATCCATCCATTTTCTATCAAATTTGATTAAGTTCTAATCAACTCTATCGAACAATATTTTATCCCAAGTGTTCAACTGCACTGAGCAAATCTCAACTATTATTTACAATGATTTTATATGTAAAAAAAGTATTTAAAAAGAAATTCTCTCATAGGTTTCATAAGTGACAAATTAAATTTTTTTTCCCCCTATGAAAAATAAAAATCAATAATTAAATTTATTAACTACTAGCTGGATCCAAGTAAATAAATGGTACTTTCAGTTAAAATAAAATAATATAAGGAAAGCATCAATATATAACTACTTTTAGAGGTCACACTCTTTTTGTCTGATAAACATTTTTCACTAATACTCAGGGAGGGCCAAAAGTTACTGACTCATAGAATTCTTTTTTTATTAAGACATTTTATATTGGATAGGGTACTGTTATTGCTAAAATATATATTCCCATGTATCTAAGATATATCTTTGGCAATTACAATACACTATATAATAAAATATCTTAATTAAAAAAATCAAAATATTTTTTTTTTCTAAGTCATTAACTTTTGGCCCACCCTGTATTATTTTTAGAAATAATAATAATAATAATTATATCTTTTCTAATTTAAACTAATTTCAAATGTAAAATTCTAAACTGAAAGTGAATGCAATCATTCAAAACAATTTCAAATGAATTTACTTTAAGTCTTTATAGATATTAGCAAACTTAGTAAAATAATATATTATTAAAAAGAAAAAGTATATGATATGATGCTATTAACATTAAAATAAAAATTGAAACATTCTCAGTCATAAAATATTGTGATGGAAAAAGTTTAGTTTCTAAAAAGTCTTGTGTCTTCACTTACTCTCTTCGGCGTGCAGATTTTCTCTTTTCCTCTGTGAGTTCTTTGGGAGCGTGTTGCTGCAATTTCTCTTCAATAGATGGATCACTTTGTCTATCTTCTTTTTCAGTCTATGGAATAGAAATGAAAGAAAGAATAGTAACAATTTAATAATGTTTAAGACTAGGGCATTCTGGGAAAGTAAAATGGAGAATCAATGGTAAATTGAGTTACTTCTAAGGAAATTTGATTTTTAAATTTGATCAAGAAAAAATAAAAGATTTGTTATGGAAAGCATATTTACTAAATAAACTATGACATCTTCACTCATCATATGTAGAATAGGAACTAACTACAGAAAGAAGGATGGGCAGCATTTTTTTAAAGTTAAAAATACACTTTAAATTTTAAGGCATCCAAACAAAACACTCCTTTAAAACAATAGCTAATTAAGAACAGCAAAATTTAAAGCTGGGCCATAAAAGCAAAAATATATCATTTTTTCTATTGTTTAAATTTTGATAATCTAAATCTCCTTATACAAGTGAAGAAAGTAATATTTTTAAAGAAAAAGACAATGGAATTATTAATATACTTTACAAGTAACAAATGATAAGATTTGTAGAAATCAAAATAAATTATGACAAAAACTGAAACAATGTTCAAAAGAAAAATGAATTAAATCTTAAGTCAATTCTTTAAAATTATCTTCTAATGATCGTATATTGCTTCTTATAAAAAAATGGATTATTCTGAGATATGTTGATTGATTTGTTTGTTTCACAGCAAATCAACCCATATAGGGGTCATTTAATGCCAAAGCATTAGTTTATTGTGAGATAAGCCTATTTATTTGTAGAATGATCATCAAGGAAATAAAATATAAAATTAGAAACAATATATAAAATAAAGAAGACTAAACTAAAAAAAAATCTAACTTAATTCAATCAGCTTAAATACATGGTAATTAATTGACCAGAATAAAAATAAAATAGGAGTAATTATTTTCAAATGTTAAACAGTTAAAAAAAAACAATTACTAAACTAAATGTAATGTTTTCTTGAAATAAAGCTTTTACAGAATTACAATTAAATTCAACAAGTCCATTTTGTGGTCACTCTAATTTCAGTTCATTTTAATGACTAACAGTTTTCTTCTGACTGCAACTAACAAAAAACTACTTGTTTGTTAATAAATATATTCTTCAAATTTAAGGACATATTGTTGAAGATCTTTGACTGAAATAGTCTATCATGGCCCAAATACACCAGCATTCAAATTTGGTTTTCACTTTAACCCCAACCCAAATAACAAAAAAAAGAACATATCTTTTGAAAGTTAATTAAAAATAAAAATGCTTATGTATTTGTAAAAACAATAAAATGAAACTGCAAAAGTTTTTCATCATTGTTAAAAGAAATAGTTTTATAATTATATGAGTTTGAATCAATGATGCCATTTCTTTGTGGTTTTTACATTGTTATTTATTTTTTAATAAAAGGCATTCAAATTTTCTTTTATCAAAATAAACAATTTAAAGACATTGATTCATTGGTTTTACAACAAATAAATCCTTTATGGTTCATTTAATGCTCAAACATTAGTAATTGTAGCATGATGGATGGAAGTTAAATATTACTTTTGATTTAGGGGTATTTTTTTTTGTTTTATTTTTTTCAAGAATCCAAGAATATTTTTACGATTCAAAGAATATCAGCCAAACAACCAAATAACCAACGTATCATGAATTAAAAGAATTTTTTTTTTATTATTACTTACTTCATTCGTGACACCAAGTTTACTTTCTAATTTCTGTCTGTGCTTCTCCATTCGTGAAGAGAAATCCTTGTAGCGTTTATCTACGGCTGCACACCATGCCATAATGCTGCTAGCATGGATAGTACCTTTAGATACAAAACCATCAGCAAGCTGTAGCAGCAAACTGACATTTTCTTTAGTTTCCTAAAAAGATTTTAAAAATATTCAATACATTGTTGAGAAGGAGACCAAATTTTATATTTAAATTCAATTTTGTACCTTACAATGCATAAATACTTATTTTTCTTCTTTTACCACTTCTCAAACATTAACTGTGATTCAATGCTAGGAACCAACTTTTTTTTCTACACATAATTATAAGCAGCAGTTGTGGCTTTAATTATCCGGGGTTAGGGTTAGAGTTTCATTATCAATCCACAACTAAGAAGAAATGAAAAGCTAATAAGTTTATTTCTTTCACTTTAAGTCAACCTAACAGACCATCAGGGATTTGTACTTCTGCATTTGAATTATAAAATCTAATAAAAAGAAAAAAAATTCATACACATTACTTTAATAGTAAATTTCCAGAGGATAAATTCATTCATAATCATACATAAAGATTCAAAAGAAGAATTTTTGATAATATTCTTGTAAGGTTTGTAAATATTACAAAAAAAAGATTCTATTTTTCGAAAGTAAAATGATCAAATAAAAATAAACAATATCTCTCAATGTGAATTGCTTTGAACTTACTTTTGCTCTGCCTCGAAATTCATAATACTCTTTTAATAAAGCATCTGTTTCTTCTCTGGTTTCCCCAACACTTGTATGTGTTGATAAGTAGGCTTCTCCAGAATCATGGATCCAATCTAAAGCCTACAAAGAAAAAAAAAACATATAAGATTAGAAATTGAACTTTTCTTTTAACATCAAATCAACTTTTCTAGAAAATGCATTTTTGTTAGAGAAATAAAAATGATTACAAATAGAGAAAATAATGCTATTAAATTCAATATTTGTTAAAAATTGTTTTTTGTTATCAGAGAAACTTTGAGAAGATATTTTTAAAATGTGTTTTTCTTTAAATGAAAACTTTTTTAGAATCATTTCTAAACAACAACTTTCTTTGCACAATTTCTTACTTGGATTTTATATTAAAGAGAATTAAACAAGAAAAGTAAAAGGTTTTTGATTATTTAAGTTAACAAACTCAAAATCTAAATCCAATAATGACCAGTCATAGTTTATTTAGGCATGAGAATTAGTATGAATCCAAACATATTAAATAAAATTATTCAATTTTATAGATCATAAAAGTAAACAAACATATGCTCCAACCACTCTTGTCTATTAATGAAGATAAAAACTTAACTTTACACCAATAAAAGAAATTTTTATTTGGCACAAATAGATTTTATTCTTTTTAAATTAAATAACAATTGAGTAAAAAAAAAAAACAAACAATGATTTAAAAGAGAAAAGAATCTCCAATTTAACAAGATTTCTTAAAAACAAAATCCTTCCATTTCATTGGCCATTAATTTCTTTTCTGAACAAATACTAACCTGTTTAGCACTTTGTTCAAATAAAACATACTGATGACATTGTTCCAATTTTCGTTTTTTGACTGTCCAATATTCAATCACCACATTTTCTTGTTGAAGGAGTTGGTCTAGAGTAGCTGGAAAAAGAAAAACAATTTCTTTGTAATCACAATAATGTTTATATTAAAGATAAAGAAAAAATTCTTTAATTTCTTGCATAAAATGTGAAAGGTAAACGGTTTGCTATGATTATAAATAAAGAGCTGTGAATATTATGAATAAAGGACGTATGGTTGTTTAGTGTAAGCACAGAGTAAACAACCTTAAGTTAATGTCAGTTTCTTGGCTGTTAGACCAAAAGAATTGGTGCTTGATATATATATATGTGTGTGTGTGTGTGTGTGTGTGAGAGAGAGTTAGGCAAAAATGTACTACCACCAAAAAAACAAGTAAAAAATATATATTTTAATGTTAATAGCTAGTTAAATGAATTATTATTATCATCAATATGGTCAAAATATAAATTATTAAAAACCCCAAAAAATGGATAAATGCAAAAATGAACATTTTCATAAAACAACAGTTATGATAAAAAAAAGCATTTAAAAAAATGAATAGTTTTTATTTCAGGTGATGGGAAACAAAGTTGTGACATTGACGAGAATCTATTCCTCAAAAAAGAAAACTAAACCTTAATTTTTAAAAAAGAACTTTTTCTTCTTCTCCTAAACATTTCATCCCAATTCATAATTATTGCATGGAAAATAAGGAGTAAAGAAGTCACGGATCGACAATGGTTGCAACACGAATTGGAAAAAATGAGTCCTTACAAGGTTTTTTTTATATTATTGAGATTCTAGAATCATTTTATCAAAGGTAAAGATATTTTGTTGATAGGATACACAAAATTTGTGGCTTTATGTCAAATTGTATGGTTATGAAGAATCAATCATTCTTTTTTTTTCATAAAGAAGGAAAATAGAATAGAATCTAGAAAGAAAAATTGCCATTGTAACTGAGAGTGAAAAATCTTTCAATTGATCTTTGGTGGAATCATGTCATCTATGACATCACATCCTCCAAAATGAAATTCATTATGAAGGACTTCTTTATTGAATCATTTTATATCTATTTCAATAACTGTTTTCAAAAATTAATCTGGATTACTTGTTACATGTACAAAGTTCAACTATTTTGCATATTTGGCATATAAATTCAACACTGGTTTTATTTGTTAAACTTTTCTGAACAATAAACTCAATTGTTTTAAGTTGTACAAAAGCCCCTAAATGGCCCATGGCTGGGAGAGAGAGGGGATTTTATTGGATTCAAGCTTTTATAAAGCTTGGAAGTTAAAATTTGTCAGCTGTAATTTGATCCCCTATTTAAATTTCAAGTTTGTGAATTAACTCAAATTGATAACAGGAGATTAACTGATTTAGTAGAATAAATCTGGTTTATCAGAATCTAAGCCTTTAATGTCTTTTTTCAGGTAAAAAGTAATAATGAAAATAAGTTCAGATAATTTGAATAATGAGAATAATCAAAACTAATATCAATTTTTTTAAATATCAATATCTGCGTTGGATATAACTAAAGAAAAAAAAAAATGAAAATAGAAGCCCAAATAATTTAAATAATAATAACAATTAAAACCCATCTCATTGTAATGTTGTTGTGGGTTCAAGCTGGCTCAGCAGGCTTTGGATCTTATCACTAGATTTCGAAGGTGCCGAGCCAGCTGCATATATAAAGAGGGACGCAGGGAATCTAACCGCATTCAGAGAAAGCTATGGCTGAATAAATCAGTAAAAACTACACCCCTGGTCTTCACCTTTTTCATCTCTAACTTTCAGCAGACCAGCAGGTGAGCTGCCTAGTCTCCTGAGATCTTGGAAGGGCCCAGAAGAATGAACAACATCAAAATGTAAGTAGCCCTTTTAAATTCCAGATCTGCCTCTTGCCAATGCCGATTGTCTGTCCATGTGTTTAAAGACCGGCTCATCATGTAACATCATAAATTTAGACCACCACCAATAATAATGATAATTAGATTAATGATAATAAAACCCAATTTGAATGATTTAGTTTAATTGATAAAAAAAAAAAGAATGTATTTAATTACTAACCTTTTACATGTGACTCAGGATTCCTATACTTGACTTCCATCCCCAAAGTGTGGAGATTACGATTAACATATTTCAGGAATGTCTCTGCTGTTCGTCTCGCTAGGGTACAAGCCTGGTAGGAAAAAATATATATAATCATAAAAATAAAATAAAAATAAATGGTTTATATTTAGTAAAACTTTTTTTATTTGCAGATAGGCATTCTTTGTTTTAAGGATTTAAAGAATTCATAAAACTTGGTGATGGTGATAATAATAATATAGTATTATCATTATTAATGCTTTAGTGCAAACATTAGTCACAAATGACAATGATCATTACAATCTAGAAACTAATTACCTCCCCTTAATAATTCTCTACTTTAATAACTATACTATAACAATTCTCTACATTAAAAACCTTTTCTGGTGGAAAAATTTAAGAAAAAAAATATTGTTTTCAAATTTAAGTTTTCAAATTTTCCCTTTGTATTTTCTATTTTATATTAATACATTCTTTTAACAAAAACTATTATTGGAATTTTTCTGTTTTCTAGTAATAATAATATTTTTAATAATAAGAGAAAGTATAAAAGGGAGGAAGGTATAAAGATGTAAATTAAATACACAAAACTTTATTTTGTCTATCTATATGACATACGCATAAAAATACAGATAAAATGAAGCTTTTGCTGACTCTGCACCCAGAAATTATTAAAAGGATTTTAAACAAATTTAACATGTTGACAATTCAGGATTCTAGATAAGAGTAGTAGAGTTAATATTAATGGAATTTAAGTCAACCTTTCAGATATAAAAGAGAAACAATAAAGTATTTCTTATGAAAGAATTTCTTTCTGTCTTGTTAACCAACTTTTATCCAAAAGGTAGTGTTGCCCTCTACAAATTGTGGCCACATCATCTGGCATTCATTTATAAGGGTTCAAAATATTTCAATATGCATACAACATCACTTATTTTGAAAAATAATAAAACTAAGAAAACCCTGAACTGAATGATGCAATATTTCTTTAACTCACATCAAATAAGATCCAATTTGGCATTGAATGCCATTCAATTATAAAGTTGGAATAAAAGAAATTAGAAGATATTTGACATTTCTCAGCCAGACAAGACTTAAGCTGATTCAAATGTTGATACTAAATGACATTGAAATGGAAATCATACAACAACATCACAAACAACAATTTATCATAGCAGAATGCTCTTTGGTGTCGAATAAAGTTTAAGACACCTTTAAGAAATTAGTGGAGAAGGCAGTAAAGGAAGAAGACAAAAAAAAAGGAAGAAAAAAAAAGGAAAATCTATGCACACTTGTTTTACAGGAGAGATAGATAATTAGGTATAATAAGGTAATTATGGGTTGGTTTTTGTCTCTCTTTTTGTTTAGTTGTGGTTAACAACAAACCAAAAATAAAAACTAAACAATGTTTTTTTTGGTCAGTGTCTTCAAGGTCAATTGACTAAAGTTATTATTAAGTCATTCAATGAAAATAACATAACAGCCAAAGAAACAAAATAACATTGGATCGGGCAAAAACCAAATTCTAGTACTCTGTTAAATGAATGTGTGAAGATATGTATAAAATTATTCCTTTCATTCTACAATAGGTATATTTTCATCCTTTGTTTTTCTTCCAATTTCTAACTTATTAAAATATAGATTTTTTTTTTTTAAATCAAAAATAAAATTCTTTCAAGTATTTATTTTTATCACTACGCAGAGGAAATTAAGTAAATAATTGTTTTGAGTTAAGTTAGGAATCATTAAAAATCTTCACTTTCATACAATTCTCATCTGGAATTAGCTCACCTTGATCCTTATATATCTATATACATATGAGAGAGTCCATATACAGATTGTGTCTATGCATTATTATTTTGTCTTTTGTTCTGATGATTGAAAAGGCCAGAAATCAAGGCACTAAAGTTTGTTGACATTTTGTCTAAACTGATAAACAACATAAACTATAGTACTGATGTAGATCACTTTAACTATAAATAAAACTA
>JAUZSX010000029.1:365956-379314 GCA_034780655.1 Idiosepius hallami | reverse complement strand
TCACCTAGATGAACTGCTCTCCCAAGCTAACGAGCCCCATCTGCCCGAGGCTGCTAAAGTGAAAGTAATGGTTTTGAAATCTTTTAATTATAGACAGGTTACACTATTCAAACCACAGCTGGAATAAATAAGAAGTATATATCTTTCCTAAGGATGTTCTCTGAAAGTGAATTCAATAAGGCAAATGAAATTTGAACTCTTGTGCTATTAGGATTCCCAAATTTAGACCCTGACCCACAAAGCTACCAAGAAGAGATCTGAAGAGTTTGAAGTAACATAATTGACTTTCAACACTTTGAAACTGGTTTTAATATTCTCTGCTGATTTGTTTAAAGTCCCAATTTTTATTTAAAAAGATCTGTCAGTTGATATTTTCATATATTTATTCCATCAGGTCACATTAATAGATTAATCATTTGAATGGTTTCATGTTGAATGCAGACATAACCTATTACTTAATTAGTGTTGAAATTATTAGTTAAGATTCTAAAGACAGAGACAAACGGAGAGAGCAACGAAACTCAAAGGAATAAATCTTCCATGATGGATTAATCTTTCATTTCAACTTTCTTAGTTGCTATGTACATCAAGTGTTTTGGTGGGTAGATAGAGGGATATGCACACATACTTATCTTTTGCCTGTTTTAATAATGAAGTTATCAAATTTAACTAAAGCAAGATACGAATGACTATGATCAGAGAAAAGAAATTTTCTATCCTCAGATATTAAAAAAAAGAGCTTGAATTCTCCTTCTATTCATCTTATTCAAGAAGGAAATCTTTATGACCAAATATGTCATTTAGCTACTGACAATAAAAAAAAAAAAAAGCATTTTGCATGTCATTTTATTTGAAGAATAAAGCATATTCAGATCTCTTTTGATTATTAATTCAAAGACTAGCTTAGAAAAAGGAATTAAGAAAAAGAAAGGCGGCGCTTTGAATATCCGAAAGGGGGGGGGCGCTTTGGATATCCGAAAGGGCGGCGCTTTGGGTATCCGAAAGGGCGGCGCTTTGGATATCCGAAAGGGGAACGCTTTGGATATCCGAAAGGGGAGCGCTTTGGATATCCGGAAAGGGAGCGCTTTGGATATCCAAAAGGGGGGTGCTTTGGATATCCGAAAGAGGGCCCTTTGGATATCCGAAAGGGGAGCGCTTTAGATATCTGAAAGGGGCGCATATAAATCAGTTATACAAAAATGACATATGAAAGGATTTTTTAAATGAGTTCTAATAAACAAAAAAAAAATTGAATAAATCTAATGAATTAAAATAGATTTCTAGTTTGTCTAATTTCTCAATAAATCTAAATTTCAATAAAATGTACCGAAAGAAAACAACCCTCCTTAAATCTTGTGACTGCAAAACTCATCACAATGACATTATGGCCCTCCCTCCATGTCTCTCTCTCTCTCTAATCCTACAGAGAAAAAAATGTTTTTTTTTTGTTTTTTTTTACTAAGAATTTCAAAAGAATTTTAAGTCATTCAATAAATTCATTATTGAAGAGACTTTGCTGAAAGGGATTTGAAACTGTTTTCTTTTATTTCAAATCTCAATTTGTTTGCCTCTCTTAAAAAAAAATTGTTTTACCATTTGTTTTTGCATTTGTCTGTTTTTGTTTCTTTTGTATGGTAAACGGTAAAATAATACACTTAAATTTAATCAAATTACAAACAGGTCCCTCCCTCTTGTTTGTTTGTTTTTTTGGGGGTGGGGGGTTGTTCATTCTATCTTCTTTTGTTTTTTGTTCCTGCCTCTGATAATTCTTGTTGAAATAAAAAAAGTGTATTTGGTGCAAGGATAGAATTAATTAAATCAAAACTATCTTCTTTTTGTAGATTGCAATTTAAATTGCTATTAATATTTTTTTTCCAAAAAAATCATCCCCATTTTTAAATGTCAAAATAAAATGATTATTTTTTAAAATTATAAATCATTGATTTTATTACAATGTTTAAATTTTAACATTCATTTTTTAAGAGTAAACAAAAAAAAGTATTTTATCAACAATTAAAACAACCTTTTTTTGTAAGTAAAATATTTATTATTAATTTTAAAATGTTTTCACTATTCTAAGAAATGAGAATTCTTTGAAATGAGGCTTCTTATTCAATGTATTAATTTTATTTCCAGACTGCTGTCCTCATTTTTTATTGTTTATTACCAAGTCATAAAAACTATGAAAGGTCTTTTCTCTCCAGGGTCTTTTTAATCACCTGAAGAGGTCCATAGGATAAGTTGGCTGAAATGTGATGTAATAACAACTATAAAGATGAGGAAAATAGTCTGCAAATCAAACCAATACATAGATTATGAAACCTCATTTCAAAGAGTTTGAAATAAATATAATCAAATGCATTAATTTAAATCCCAGTTGATTGATTACATTTGTTTATAAACTGTCCCTGTAGTAAACTATAAATACACTAGTATAAAATTAGAAAATTCAAACTATATAAAAGGCTATGACTTCAATTCTAAATGATTTTACCATTTTTAGTTTAGGGTTTTTTTCACAAAAAATAAAACTAAATGAACTACAATATAAGAACCATAAGATGCATAATGAAATTAAGCTCTTGTTCTACAATTAGGGATAATGATATCAACATTAAATATAGAATATAAATAAAAAAAAGTGACTAGTCCTAAAAGTTGATATGCCATGATTCAAAGAAATGTAATTCAATCTTGTTCAATCGGAAAAAGGAATCAGATTTCAAGCATATTTGAAGAGACAATCTAGTTATAAAGAAAGAAAGAGCTATTATACTATAGATCCAGACTTTTTACAAAGGAGGTCAGGTCAAAGGTCTTTTATAGGACAGGCTCTGCTCTGATTTACTTTACAAGGGTCATTAAAAATACTGGAATCAGTTTTGGAAAGCTGATGTGACATACAAAGATCTTATTACCAACCATTAGCATCTTTTCTGTTATTGCCATCATTAATTTTCATCTAAATCCTTGGTTATCAATCTTTTTTTATCCATGGACCTCTTTTCCTTTTTCCTTTTTTTTCTTTGTGGACCTTTTCATAATTATTTACTTCAGCTTTTTTTTCATGACAAACCAAAATTACAGTATTTTAAATAATAAAAACTGTTATGTGTTGGTTTTTCTAAATGGAATCAAAATTCTTGGCCATTTTGCTCTTCCATTGAAATACATACATACATACATACATACATACATACACTTATTTTATTACATAATTTAATTTCTATTATAATAGATTTATAATTATCTATTAAAAAATTGTTTTTTCAACTTCTCATTCATTTTGTTTTTCACAATTTTTATCTATTACACAATTTTTATCTATTACCAAACTTTGTATATAACATGCACGCACATTCTAAAGAAAAAAAAATAGGAAATCCTGATTGCCATTTTATGCTTAAGATTGGCACACCCTTTCCAGGAAAGGAGGAAGACTAGTGTAACTAAATCTCTTCATTTTTATTCAACCTTTTTACTTACCAAACCTTCTGACAAATTTGATTAACTTTAGCCAATCTATTTATCAAGGAGATTTGCTGCTGCTGCTGTTGCTGGTTTAAAGCCAGTCATTTTATTTTAAAGAGGATTCCATTAAGAATATTTATACCACAAAATTAAAAACTAAAACCAATTGATTAATTTCAATTTGTTTGTTCAGTGGAATCTATTCTTAAATAAATATTACAATGACAATCTTCAACACAACACACCAAACTTAGAGGAAAATTATACAAATATTCATAATTCATTAAAAAAAGAATTATAGAAATAAATCTAAGAAATAAAATGAATAATTCAATGAAAAAAAGAAAATGTTGATTTTTTTTGTTTTAACTTAAAATAGCAATAAAAAATATCAAAGGAAGTGATTAATATTTTCATTCAAAGAGAACCTATGATTATCTTTTTTTTAAATATTGTCTATAGTTAATATATTAAAAAATGGTTTATTTGGAGCAACAAAACTTAACATTCTAATTTAAAACTTAAACCTATATTTATTAAAATGCGGGAATAGGAGTTTATTAGATTCACAAAATCTTTGGAATTTATTTTTTTTAAATTAGATGGAAGAAAAAAAAGACCTTTAAAATATTATTCTTAAAATTAAGTAAAAACTAACTAATATTTCCATTTTCCAATTTATTAACTCTTTCAACACTAGATCAGTAATAGATAAAGCTTTCCCTTTAAAATCCAATAAAATTAGTGATTCTATTGTTAGTGGAATATAAAAGAATTTATCTAAAAATATTAATTGCAATTACAAATTATAAATGAAATTTGTAAAAAAAGGAATTTTTTAAAAATAAAAACTAGAGATCATTGAGGTGATTTTGTAGTGTTGAAAGAGTTAATGTCTAAGGTTAGGTTATACCTTGTCTGTGTGCCAATAGTTCTTTAAAAAAATAATAGAATTGAACATAAAAACTTCTTTTAAATGAGATTATATGAGAGAAGAGCAATAGCAAAAAAACAATGATAAATAACATTTATCTTATTAAAAAAAAAAAAAAGAAAAAATATAAGAAAAACAAAAAGAGAAAAAATAAAAGATGCATCCAAAGAAAAACAAACAAAAAACAAAAAAAAACAAAAAACAAGCAAATCAATTTTTAAATGAGCATTCAATAAAGTTCATGCCTGACACTGCTGGTTTTATTTTTGTCTGGCCAGATCATGGCTTCAAAGTTTTAGGGTGGGAGTAAGGCTGAGGGTGGTTGAAAGGCAAGAATAGTCATGGATGAAACCCTGTAGAGAGGAATATGAAGCAAAAACAAACAGGTTTATTTAAATAGGGAGAGAAAGATAGAGAGAGAAAGTAAAGAGAAAGGTAAAGAGAGAAAAAGAAGAAAATGGCAAGAGCAAAGACAAGAAAAGACAACAAGCAAGCCTTAACATCATTGTTCTATCTATCAATCTATCTTTTTATTTATCTTTCTGTTTGTCTATCTATTTAACTCAGGACAATATGTTTATGTTGAATCAGGTGGGGTTGGGTGTAATGAATTTGAAAGAAAAGAAAGAAGAAAATAAAGCATGACTGATTATAGCAAAGGCATGGAACCCACTGGATGAATAGGAAACAATAAACACCCACCACCAAATTCAAATATCTATTGGGTGGGAGGGGGTACAGAAAAAAAATTAATCAGAGTATGTATGGTTACATCTATCTATCTATTTATCTATCTATCTATCTATCTATCTATCTATGCCTTTCATGGAAAGAGAGAGAGATGTTTTATATTAACTGGCACAATGGTTTCAAAAATTAGTCTCCTTGTAGCCTGAGTTGGATTGGATAGGGTTGGGTTATTTTGTTTAAAACAAGATCAGTTTTTTTATGGTTAAGGTAAAGAAAAAATGTCTAAAAAAATGTTTTGTTGTAATATTGCAGAAGCAATAAATGAAGGAAAGCTAAGACTTGTGGTTTTTGAAAGAATATTAACCCAAAAATCAATCAATGGGATTTAAAGAGACATACAATACTGAATATTCAATTTTTACCAGTTGTAAATGAACTTCTTTTAGAAAGAAGTTAATTTTGATCAGATAAACAACATTTTGTAGTATTGATTTTATTTCAATACATTGAATTTGTCATTCAATCAAAGACAATAGCAGAAACTTTCCAACAATTGGTGGAAATCATTTGGAAACTTTGTAGTAGTAAGATTTTAAGGGAACAAAATGAGTTCAAAAACCTTTTTGAAAAATAAACAATGTGAAAAGACCATTGAATACAGACAAGAAGTTTATTGAATCCTGATAAAAGGGTGATTTTAGAATCAAAATCAAAGAAGTGCTTGTTCACACTGGATATATTTGCTGGTCTTTAAAATTTCTAAGATGCCTTATTTTGCTTATCTCTGTCTTTGATGGAAAGTAGTCACATTATAAGGACAGATTTTTAGGAAAAATACTTTAAGAGAGTCTCTTTTTAAATATATACTAAATGTACTGCCTGGCTTTGCCCAAGCATAAGTAAGTTGCAACTAAGGTCGGTGGTCCAAATCATTTAGCTATGCAAATTTTTGTTGTCTGAATGCTTTAATGCTTGATTTGGGGTCATTCTGATCTGTATGTTTTTGTAATTCCAGATTTTGACCCCTGAGCAGCTACTTTTTTAGCTAGAGTTTTTTGTCGGTCTGAATCACCCTATATATCATATTTCAAGTGTTTAGACCCAAAATTAGCAGAGTAGTTTGATGGAGACTGTAAAGGCCCAATCTTTTAACTTTGACTTCTAATTAGCTAAATTTCTGGTTGAAAATGTATGCAAATGTATATGATAATATAGAAAGTTAAACGATCAAGGGAAAAAACATAAGGATGCTAATCTTAATTGGTTAAGTAAAATTATGGCTCTAAGACAAAGCTAGGAAAAACAAAGAAGAAGAAAGATACTTATTTTATTGGAAGAAGCTAATTTAATATCTAACTTTCATTAAGGAATTGAAGAAATAAAAATTTATAAAAATGCTTTTAATTTGAATGCAAGGTAAAAGAATGGAAAAGAGAAAAATAGCAAAAATGTTAGCCAAAGAAAGAAAATAAACCTTCACCATCCATTAAAAATGAAAAAAAAAAAGTTTTTAAACAAAACAAAAGAAAAAAAGAAAAAAATAAGAATTTATCAGAGAAGGGATATTTAGGGTCAACAGATATGGTCAAATAGAAAAATGCCATTTCTTGGTTTGAAGATCATTTAGGTGATGAGACTATCTATACTGATGAAAAGGGAATAAGGCATAGTAATAGTAGCTCACACAGAGAAAATGCAGGTAGACCCAAGTTCAGATGATGACCAGCAGTGGGGGGCAAAGAAGAATCAGCCTGACCCTTGGTGTACAACACCCTTATCAGTGTGTACTTGGTGCAGCCCTACTAACCCTTTGTGCATGGTGGAAGAGACATCAATTCGCTGGTGGCGCAAATGACAACATTGGCTACAGCCAACAAGCCGCTGAAGTCTGTTGGAAATAGGAGGACAGGAAACATCATAGCAACAAAGCATGCAACACAACAATCAAACTATATTGGAACAGTAGCAAAACAAAAATCACTTCTGAGTTGTAAATTCCACCACTGTTGTCATGGTGACTTATAAATTCTGCCACAGTAAATTTGGGGGGAGAAAATTAACAAAAAAAACGATTGAATGATTTTCCTTAAAAAATCTTAGTTTCAAAGGATAAAATTTATGCTAGCTTTTAAGTTTCTATTCTAGACAAGCAAATAATAAATTGGGAAGAATACGAGGATTCAAACTTGAGCTTTACAATTCTAAAGTCCAACTGTTTACCCACTGCCCCAAGTGGACTTTCCCAATATTATTATTATTATTATCATTATTATTATTGATATTTCAACTTATTTCTTTATTATTGGTTCTCATAGTGTCTTCACAACCAAAGGCTTTTTGGAAATGTCTTAATGTTCAGTGTTCTTTTGACTTTATACTCTGGCAGAAGACATTTTTACTTTATTTTCACAATAGTTTTTAAATATTATTAAATACTTACATGTAATTGATGAATAAAATATAAACATGCAGATGTTTTCCCTATTTTTCTCCTTTTGGTTTCAACCATTCCTGACTTCAAATCAAATTTAATTTTTTTTTTCTCTTTAAATCTGATAATAGTAAAATATATTAGATTTCTTAATATTTCATGGTCTTTTCCTAAAGGTTGCATTTCTGTTTGATAGTTCATCCTTTGAGTTTACCAGATGCATCCAAAGTCTAGAATTATCTTTTAAAGAGCTATATTGGTAAAAAGACAGCTTTTCGATCAACGATTAATTATTTGTTTACTTGCTACATATTATTTTCATTAAAGATATTGTGAATTGAAAAGTGTATATTTGTCTGTCTATCTGTTGATAAAAACATGTCCATTAAAAATTCTAATAGCAACTTTTAACAATTTACTGTGGAAGAGTTTGTAAATCACTGTGAGAACAATAGCAAAAACAAAATAAAAACACATCAAATGTCTATTTAAAAAAGAAAATACAATGAAACAACATTAATAGCATCATGCAGTTAATATAATAAAATATTTAAGAATTATAGCCTTTATAAATTTAATATCCATTAGATATTTATTTACAACAAGAAAAAATACTTCAAAAGATTTAAATTACATGGATGAACTTAATTTAAAGTATAGATTTGCAGGAAATTATTTGGCCTTTTACTCTTTGAGGATTACTCAATATTTTCTTTTGATTAAGAAGAAAATTAAAAATGAAAATAATTTTTTTTGCCCACATCCAAACGTAAAAGATAAAATTTCCTTTCAAGCCAAAAAGAAAAATCAAAGGATTAAATAATTAATAAAACATGACAAAAATGACATATAAATAACAACTGATGAAATTGTATTTTCAGATAAAATCAAACTTGTTATCAAGACCAGTTTAGACATTAGTAGTGTTAAATGGCAGTCATCTCATTTAAACCAATACAAAGAATTCATCCAATATTATTTCCCATTAATTTCAGACTCAGAATTATTTTAGAATGCAAAAGTATTATTATTACTTATTATAAACTATTAATATTTCATATTCTCACAATATTTTTTGATAATATTATTATCAAATCCATGCAATTGATAAAAAATATTAACATGCATAGACTAATTTTTAAAATATTAGATAAGTTTTTTTTATATAAAACTTTGCATTCCCCTAAACTTGAATTTTATGAAAAATGTGAAAAAGGCTTCTGAACATAAAAATCTAGAAAGAAAAAAAGTGCCCTTAATTCTAGCAGAAATGCAATTTCAAATATCAAATTGATCAATTGAACCTATATTCATATTTCAAAATATAACATAACCATTAACATCTAAATTGAAATAATAATATTATTATTATTATTATTATTGATGTTACTATCCCCGTCTACTAAACCAAGATTCATTTTCAATTATTGATAACTGAAAAGGTAACTGAAATTGTTTGTGTTTCTTCTTTTTCAGTACAAAATTTTCAATCCCCTGCCTATTTTGAATTATAATGATTACTACCAATGAGGAATTTTTGAACTTTAAAAACCACCAGATGCAAAACAAATATACAAAAAATAAAAATACTAAAACAAACACAGATGATAGCCTACATAAAAATTACAGTCAAGTAAATTAATTATCTAAGTTACAAGTTTCTTTCTAATGCCCCATACCTAAACATCTATAACAACAAATAAGGTGAAGGTTTTAAATGTTTTCATTTAAGATTCAATTTACAAGTGAAATAATTCCAGATCAAATCAGATATCTAATTATTTTTATAAAAAGGGGGAAATGAACTTCAGTAAGACAAAAAGTTCTAAAAATAATAAATAAAAAAATTATCAAGAAATATAAATAAATATTCCTAGCATTAACCAAAATAAAGAGTGATGGGTCTGATACAATTTCCATCAAACAGCAAAAAAAAGATTGTAAAATGTAAAAATAATGACTAAATTCATAAGATATCACCAATCACAACTTTTATAAATCTTTATTTTTCATTTCAATAGAAAAACATGCTATCATAAAAATTAAACAACATTCAAAGCAACAACAATAACAATCTGTTCTCCTCCCTCTTTCATTTGCAAAAGACTCCAATTCAGTAAAATAAAAGCCATTTTGTTGATAACAATTTCAATATTTCTTGTTTAAACTCCTTAAGTTTGCCCTTAAAAGTCAAACAATGATATATATGAAAATAATTTGATGGAATTTCATTTTCCTATAAAATGAAAATTTATCACAAGAAAAAGATTGAAAAAAAGAAAGAGAGAAAAAAAAATTTAATCAAGAAACAATTTTATTGATCTTTTGGGAAAAAAATCACAACTTCTTTGATAAACTTGCTTACGTTTCTTTCTTTCTCTCTTCTTTTTTTCATTCATTCTTTTTTTCTTATAAAGAATCAATAAAAATCCCAGTAAAGTCTCGAATAAAGAAGACACCCACATTTTAGCAATGAATTATTTGGACGCCTTAAGTTTACATACAGAATATATTCTTCTTAATCTCTTTTGGGTGATGATCCTATCTAGCGATTACTGAATGTCTGCAAGTATTTTAGCAACGAAAAAGATTGTAAAATGTAAAAATAAATGCCTAGATTCATAAGATGTTACTAATGAACTAACTTTATTAAATCTTTTTTTTCTTTCATTTTGATAGAATAAAAGATATGCTATCATAAAAATTAAACAACATTTAGAGCAACATGAAAATCATAGGAATCATTTCAGTCAGCAATTCATTGATCTAGATTTAACTCATTTATCCAAACCTCATTCAATTAAACAAATTTTGTTAAAAAGAACAGAATTCTTCTGTCTATTAATTTTTTCCAACTTTCTGATAAGCATCTTTATATCAGGTCTGAAGCATTTTAAAAATATAGCGCTTGCAAACTTCTCTGATATCTTTCAGGGGTGGAGGTGGGAAGGGGGGAATTGTTGAATTCTTTGTCACATTTCTGATAGATGTTGTTACCAGTTTTTATAACTTTACAGAATGATTTTATTTCACTGCATTGGAGTAGTATAGAATCCACTGTATACCCACAAACAGACCATAATCTAAGCCTAACACAAAACTAACATTATTTTCCAGAAAAAAAAAACATATCCATAAATAATCTAATTGCTTAGAAAGTTTTATAAAAGAATCAGATTGACAAGAAGCTGTTTGAAACAATGAAAAGAAACTAAAAGTTTATGAATAGCAATAAACAATAAGAAAAAGAAAAGATAGAAGTATAGAAAATTCACCTTATTTGTTCCAATAAGCTTTCTCCTTCACTGACCGTACTGATAGCTGCCTCAATGGTTGTCTCCCTTTGTTCATTGAACTGAGCAACTAAATGCTCAGCTCCTTCTACTGAGTCTGCTATATCAGAGCTTTGTAATTCTTGTTGCAATTCTTCAAGCCACGATGTTAACTGGAAATAAAAGCATTAAGAACTGTTTTTTAGTCCTGAAGTGAAATAAAGCGTTAGAGATATGGAAAAAAAGGAAAAAAAAAAGAAAAGAAAAAAAAAAAACACCCACACATACACACAAAGAATACTAAATTTGATATTATTTAATAATTTAAAAGAACATCAATATTCTCAAAGTATTGTTCAGCTGTCTTTTTAGTTTTATTTATTTGTTTAACTGGTGATGTTATACCAGTGTTATTTTAGAACATACACCTATCTATACATGCAGACTCTTACCTGGCGATAGAAGCATCGCATGATTAACACACTGACTTTATAAACAGTTGCTAACATATAAGTGATATTAGCATTTCCTTTAGCGATTTAAATGGCTTGCTGTAAATATATTAGAATTTAACAAATCTAATACTTAGACATAAACCTCTATTGAATAACCATTACTATTCCTCATAAATCCACAGTGTTGTCATCCTATTCCTTCCACTTGTATTTATTTAGGTAAAATAAGAAGAAAATATAATTTGTAAAAAATTTATTCAGTTATTTCTAATTTTTTTTCATAGAGGAGAAAAAAATGGTATGGGTGATAACTGTTTTAAAATAAAAAAAATTACATTCTAATTTCTAATCCATATAAGTCTTTTGTATATTTGTTTATGTGTGTAGAAATATAATATTGAAATATTATTGAAATATTTTTTAAAGCATATCTCCATGCTTAATGGGCAGCAAAGTTGGAGAATTGGTAAAATCTCGAGCTCTGGAATCATAGTACGTGAGTTCATATCCCAGTCAAAAACCACTGTATTCACTTTTAGCTCTCTTGGGCAGATGGGGCTCATTAACTCAGGTAAGCATCTCATCTAGATGAAGGGTAACACTGAATGTAAAAAGCCCGGGTAAGAGCACATAAAAATGGCCTTGTGCCAAACTAGGGTTGGTGCTCACCAAGTAAATATATTTCCATGCTTAATCACTGGCTAATTCATAGTGTGTGTATCATACAATTATACAATTCTGATTAATGAAGAAAAAAAGTGGTCTCTCCAAGGGAAATAACTCATCAATTTACGACTAATAGATCAGGAGTTATTGCCTATTAACTGTTTTTCTGTTTATTTGTTGCATTAATTTGTGAACCAGAACTTGTTGATATTTAAAACTAAAACCATTTTGATGTTAAAATAAATAAAAATTCAATTCAGCAAATAAATCTTTTTTATTTCCGCTCAACAAAAAGAAATTTGAACCATTAAAAATAGTAAGAGAATCCTTTTAGATCTAGTAAAATAATCTTAATTCATTCTCACCATGCAAGAAATTTAGAAATTCTGAGAAAAGTATTTTTTTATTCTTCTAAAATAAGTACTATAACACTTTAAGCAATTCTGAATCATTTTAGCAAGTACAAATCTGACATGAAGCTCGGATAATTAATGGAAAATTCAATAGAATTTGAGATCAAACGTTCTTAAAATAAGCCCTAGCGAATTGTAGGTGATCTGGAATAATCTAATTTTTAGACAACCAAAAAGTTAATATTTGGAACAGAGTTTACCAACAAGTCAGTATAGCTTCTATTGACTCATATTCCTTTGATTAATATCCATGCAGACAACTAAGATTGCTGAGATTAACTGGATTACTTCAGGTTTTAAGAACCTGTTATTAATCAGTCATTTTAAATACACTTCTTAATAAAAAATTTTATGCTATAACAATATCATGGTGCTTCAATTTTGAATTTAATTTAATTAGTGAGTTAATTTTGATCATGACCTAAAAATATTAAGAACACTTGCTCTAAATTCAATAATTTAAAAAGTCCACAGTAATAATCATGGAATCCTAATACAGTATGTTAAAAAAGTTACAATGTAAAATATTTTGTAAAACATTTTGGTTTTGAAATAATAGAATAATTTCAAAACAAAAATTATCTTCTATGTTCTAAAACTAGATAAAATTTTAATTTTTCAGTTGATTATTTTTTTCCGATTGCATCTTGATTTACGAAAAAGTAGGAATCAGTCACGATAATTCTTTAATTTGAAAAATCTGCTGCTGCAGTGGTGTTTATTTTTAAATCAAACAGCATACACTTTTCATTTTCAGGTTACATACTTTTTGAACTTTTATTATTAAACAAATACTACTTTGCATTTATTTTTATTCAGAGAAGTGAATAAATGAATATATAATAAAATGATACAAATTTGAATTGAATAATTACATTTACTTTACATATGGAAATAAAACTAGAAACAAAAAATACTCTATTTTTGTAAATCTTTCATTTATGTCACAAATATATTTTGTTTATATATATATATATATATATATATATATATATATATATATATATATATTAAAATGGCATTAAA
>JAUZSX010000029.1:327809-359660 GCA_034780655.1 Idiosepius hallami | reverse complement strand
AAGATAAACTAAAGATGTCCTTCTTTCAAAGAATAAACGAGAATCAAGTACAAAAATAGCAAAAGTAAATTTTGCGTGTAAAAATCTCCATTAACTTTATGATGAAATTCCTTAATCTTTTGTCAACAAAAGCTCGAAATATTCTCAATTGCTCGCAGTCACTTCAAACGAACAAGTCAACTCAAAAGAAATACAAGAGAGAAAGGCATGCATAAAATTATCAGTGCGACCTTCACTGTTTCTTTTTATAAGATTATTTAAATAAACTACTCGTTGAACCTAAGAGCGTTTCTCAAAACTAGATATACGAAGAGACAGGCCTTTCTTAAACTGCTATGAAGAGAGAATCATTGAGATTCTCTTTTATGTTTGATTATTAAATTGTATTCTTTTTAATGACTTTGTCAAAGCGTTTAGAATCATCGATAATTCTATGAAAAAAAGAAACTCTTATGATTTTAGAATAATTTTCGAATCGTTTTGTGCTAATAGCAGCAGGGATATCCGGAGTTGCCTTTTTAATTTCACGTTTTTAGAATGATCTTGCACTGAACCGAAGGTTTACCCGGTCGAAACGTAGTGTTTTAAAGAAATATAAAAATAAAAATAAAGATGAGGACAATTGTCCGAAAAATTCCTTTAAAAATATTCATCCAACCTCATCTCAAAGATTTCGAAAAAGGAAATATCATTATTTAAAAAGCTTTTATGTCAAATGTACTGATTGAATTTATTGAATTATTAGAAGTATTACCCGGCTTTGTCCAGGAACTGCTGATTTGCAACTAAGGTATTTAAGGAAGCCTATTATATATATATATATATATATATATATATATATATTTATATTTGTGTTTGTAATTAAAAATTTTGACTCCATAGCTGCTAATTTTTTCAATTCAAAACCTTATTTCCTCAATAAAATTAATTCTTAGCTTTAATTTTTGGGGGTTTTCTTAGCCAAAACAAGGTACAAATATAAAAGAAAATGCATTAAAAAGAAATTAAAATGTCAACTTCTTTGAGACAAGACTTTCTTCCCAGAAAAGAATAAGATTTTAACATCAACAAACAGAAGATAATGTTGTAACTGCTGTCTTTTATAACTTAAAGGTTTTTCCTCTTTTTTTTACCTATTAATCATTATGGATTATTTAAAATCAGTTTTGTTTATTAGAATTTTCCTTAGTTCAGTTCTAATGATATATTTTTAGTCTTTTCAGGAGTTTATTCTGTGTATCAGTGCATTCAAATAGAGGTTCTATCTGAGGTTAGTTGGAGTTTTAAATTTTATAAGGATGTTTGATTGTTAGAGAGAGAGATTTTTGTTTTAATTCTTTGTTCAGAATATAGAGGTGTGTAAGATATCTGTGTCCTATTTGAAGACATGATAGGGTAATCTGTTCTTTCCTGGATTTTGTGAGGAGAAGGGTGTCTACTTTGGGTCTTATCCAAGATAGTTTGTTTTGGGTAATTTGATTTCAGTTTTGTTGCCATTTATTCTAAAGAAATTTATTTATTTTTGGTTTCAGATCTGCATAAGGTATTTTGAAATTTTCAAGGATTAATTTGAAGGCAGATTTGGCTGCTTTGTCAGCTATTTTACTGTATTTTTCACCTATGTGGCTAGGGGTCACAATTAGGGATCATGATTTCTTTATTGTTGGACATATTGTCAAGTTTGCATAGAAGTTTTATGATGAGTGGATAAACTTGAATAGAAGACTTAATATCTTGATCTATGACAATATAAATTTCTGAACAATGCAATCATCTGTGATTTTAACAGAATCACTTTTAAATAATAATTTGTGTGTACTAAGATTTTTGGTATTTTCAAGTCCTTAAACCTGGTTTCTGTCTGAGCAAATAAAATGCCAAAGTAGTGGATTTCCGTGGAACCCTAGGATTCAGTTTGTGCAGTCCAGGTGTTCCATAATTTCTCAATTATTTTTTTTTTATTTAGAACAACACAAAAATAAATATTTTAAATTTGATTTTGTTAAATCTTATTATATTCATATTTTCTTTTTAAAATTTAAGTTTTATTTTATGAACAATTTAGTTTTACATAATCAAACTTGCTGCATTTGAATGTGGAAGATGAACTTTGTGTTTCTGTCAAAACCACAAATCAATCTTTTTGATTTGTGCAAGAAACACTAGACCAAACTTTCGAGCTTTTGATAAGAATAAATGTAATCTATTCAAACAAATAATCTTTTTTATTTCATTTACAACACTGTGATAAATGATTTTTTTTTCTAATTCCTTTTATTAAAACAATTAAATTACTGCAAAGGGGTTCCTCTTTCCATGTAATGTTTTCCGCTCTAATAAAAAGGTTTAAAAGCACTGGGGATAATCACAGAAGTGAAATTTAGTGTAGAAAAATGGAATAAAATTTTATATTTATATAGGCTAAAATAAAAAGAAGTAGCGGATGATGTTATTAAAGGATGCAATTAATGAGAACACCTACCTGGCCGACTGATTCAAAATGTTCATGGCTTTTTTGTAAAGCCTTTGCTCTTTGTAATGTTTTTCCAATAGATGTATTCTTCCTAAGAAAAACATCTCCATGGTTGTCAAGCCAATCAATCACCTGAAATTTAGAAAAGAAAAATGAAATTAAGCTGAAAATCTGGTTTGCTTAAGACAACTCTTTTAGACAGAGTTCCAATGATAAAATCATAGCAACTCAATCTTTAGAAAAAGGTTAAAAGAAATTATTCATTAAATAAACTATAAGGAAATGGTTCAATTTTTTTCAAATGAAAACGCCAATCTCACATATCCTTAGGAGCTGGAAGTTTTCAAATTTTCAGAACCAAAGTTGGAAGAAATGAAGGAAGGAAATGTGCTGTCTTTATCTATAAACAAGATGGATTGTTAACAGACATTACAGTTATTGACTGTTAATAGTTGTCAAGAAACCCTGGAAATGGTTTACACTAAATTTACTTAGATAAATGAATGTTTTTAAAAATAGATGGAAGAAAAATGATTCAAATGTTCACCAAAACTTATTAAATTTTTAAAAACTAATAGAATAAATATCTGAATAGTAGACAATATTTGACACTGTTTGTTCATGATATTCTAAAAGAAATAAATACGAAAACAAACAAATAAATATATGTGGATAATAAAAAAAAACCCTAACCTGTTTGACATCTTGCTGAAACAGTCTCAGCCCAAGTCTTTGATGTAATTTTACTTTTTTATTATGCCATAAGTGTTCCAAACGTCTTTGATGAGCAAGAACCTAGTTAAGAAAATTGACATAAGTATCATTTGCTTTGGAAAGAAAGATTTCTTTATTCAAAAGTTATTTTAAAACGTCTTTAACAATTAAATCAAATAAAATACTTAAGAAATAACAAGTGAGCATTCTTACCAATCTTAAATATTGAATTTCTTAAATCAAATTTTTTTAAGATGAAAAAAAATAAAAGGCAATCTGATGGTCTAGGGTTCAAGTCTTTATGCAGACTATACGTTTTGGACTTTAATCTTCAAAGCTGGAACACATAAAAGTCTTTCTTATATAGTATATATTATAATCATCAACTGAAATTTTTTTAACCCAAGTCTTAAAATGTCTTAAAAGCAATTAAACAATAAGAATTGCTTTTGTTAAAATACAATTCTATTAATTGATGGTTTTTCTGTTTAAAATGAGTATTTCTCTAAAAGAATTAAAAAAAAAAAAGTTCTTTAAATCAATGGAATGAAAAATTGCAAAAAAAAAAAATTTGATTTCTACTTACATCATGAATAACATCAAGAACATGTCCAGCAGCTTCAGAATAATCTGCTTTTGCTGTGATAGAATTATTGCTACTTGATGTCACTGGAGTTTGTAGAGTGTCCAACAAAGCTTTGCCATCAGCACACACCTATTAGAGAGAAAGAGAGAGAGAGAGGGGGTTAAAACATTTTAAATAGGAGTTAATTCTAAATTATTTGGACAACTTTTTTCATTTTTATAATTACAATGTTTCAAACTATGCAATCTTTAACTTTTTTCAAGTGCTACTAGTCTAACTCGGGAATCTATACAGAATTCTAAACTACACCCCTTATTCAATCAACAGGGGTAGATTGTTCTCATTCCGTCAGTCATTAAGTAATCATTGGCTCACACTCGTGTCAGAGTATCAGGTACATGTTTTTTTCTTTATCTTCATTAATGTAAAGAGAGAGGGAAAGACAACAGTGTGTCACTGTGTCAGTTACTATGGATGTTGTTTTGGAATGGTCTTGACAGCCATGCACACCTACTTAAACAACATAATTTTTACTACAGCTCATTAAGTAATAGAATTCTTCGAATGGCAAAAATCTTTTTTTTTTTTTTAAATACCAACTAATCTAATCTTACTTTTTAAGAAGTTACAGCAGTCTTTGATTATTGTCTGGGCTCTTTAGTTCCAATAAAGCAATAGAAAAAGAGAGAAGTTTTCCTGTAACATTATAAAAGTTTCTTTACCTTTTAGTAAATTAAACAAAATAAGAATCTTTCAGCAGTTTTACAGACAATATAAAACAGTTACCAAGTCATAGGTTAGATGCTAATTGTTTCTTTTAAATCCAATAGATTTTTTTTATCATAATGAAGGTCACAACAGTCTAGAAAAATGGGTTCATTTCAAATAAATTCCATAATACATAAAGAAATTAAAAAAAAAAGGTTTTAATTTCTAAACATTTGAAATCAAATTATTCATAAAAAAAAGAAGAAAAAAAAACAAAGTAAAAAAAAAGCATTTACTTCGGCATATGCTTGACTGATGGTTTCAATAAGTGTTTGATGTTGTTGCAATGCTTCCTCCAGTTCTTTGATGGATGATGGAATCTGGGGACTTTCACAGGCAAGTCTCCATTCATTTACTTGGGCAAGATACTACAAGATAGAAATACTATTGGTAAAATGAACAGCAAAAATGTTGTCATTTTTGTTTGTTTTAATTCAATTTATTTTTTAATTTAGTTTATTATTATGTTTTTCTTCTGCAAAACACAAGAATATAATTTCTTTTTATTTAAACCTCTGAATATTTTGCCTAAATAAAATATCAAAAGATTTTTTTTAATTACAGTGAAAATAGCATTATTTAATTTACATCACTTATTCAGAAATATACATTTCTGGTTAAAAAACATCATTTATTATTTAAATAACTAATTTTAAAATAAAATTGACAGAGCCAATTTTTAAATTCTTTTTCATCTTCTAGTTAGAATACACTATGATAAAAAATTCTCTAAACCATGTTTGAACAAATTTCAGAATAAACAACAACTCCAGAAAGTTTAACAACGTTTTGCTATAAACAAAAAACCTAATATTTGAAAGGTATTGAATGGAAAATGAAATTTGTAAAGTAATTAGTTATTTAAAAACCAAAAATTAAGTCTAATGCAACACAACTATTGAAAAATACAATGGGAGATAAATATACCAAGTTGGTATTATGGAAATTATTTCCCTTTTATCAGATTCTACTTTAAAATAAAACCTAATTGTTTCAAAGAAAAGTTGCTTGATAATACTTTAATGTTTGAGGCTACGCCAGTAACTTCTAAATTGGCATAAAATATTGTTTGATTATACTGATTTAAAAAATTTAATAAAGATTTTTTTATGATTAGAATAAAGTGTGAATGGGTTAAAAACAACACATACTTTTCCCCATTTTTGCATATATTAGCTGGAGTGCATTTTGTTCCTGAGAAACCAGCAGTGAACAAATTAGGTAAGTAATTGTTTTTGTATGATATCACTTATTGAATACAATTCACAATTCACTGAAAATTAAGCCCATTTTTAGGTTAGTTCAATGAAGTGTGAACAATTACATAAAAATCATTCTATGATATTTTTTTCTTTTTATTAAATTAAATTAAATAATTTTTTATCCAAAGGTTTTATTAAATTTTCCTTGATATTCAAAGAAGGGTTTGATCTTCTGATAGAAATTTCTTACAATTGTCCTTATCTTTAAAATTCAGTAAGCATGAAAACTAATACTTTACTCGATAAAAATAAATAAATATACACACATCTTGATATTTACAACAAAACAATTTCTGAAAAAGAAATATTTTTTAACAAAATGTTACAAACCTGTTCGGCTCGTTTATGAAAAATCACTGACATACTAAGGACAGTACTACGATCATCAACTGCTGCTGCCAAAGTTTTCCAGTCACGCTCCAGTTTACTGGCCTGCTGACGAATTTCATTGGAACCATAATGACCAGCATCACACAGCCGCTGAGCAACACTTAAGATACGGTTAATGTTCATGTACATGTCCTTTAAAAGAGTTTAGAAAAAACAATTTTTCTTATTAAAACTGAGAAACGAAATAAAAAAGGTTTAGAACAATTTTAACTTTTTTTTATTAAGACTTTTATTTCTAAAAATACATTTAATGAAAAATCAATTCTTATAAATATTCTTTATATAATGTTTATAGAAGAATTGTTTGATAATTTATAACTGGAAATCAAATATAAAATAATAGTTTATTTATTCAAAAGAGTAATAAAATTAGATGTTTAAAAAAAAAAACTAAAAAGGATAAACTTGAAAATATTAATTCTAAATTTTTGTTCATTATGTTATTTAAATTTTAACTAAAGTTAAAGAAATACAATACAAAGTATGCTATTTGGATGTAAAAGATTTATATCTCTATTATATAATCTAAGAAAATCGAATGCATTCTCTAGAATAAAATTTATTTTAGAATGATTCAAAACTTTAAGAAAATACAATCTATTTTCAGGAATTCAAAATTTTTTTTATTAGTTTTTCTTGTGTGTGTGTGCTTTTAATTATGAGTGGGGGCATTAACATATTCATCCTCTATTTAATATATAACAACCAAAGTTATTAAATTGTAAGTTATATTTACTAAAGACAAATATTTCTTGAACAAATTCCTAAAAGATAAAGAATTTTTATAATTTAAAAATTAGACAAGTTATTTACTTTATGCAATTTTACTCAAAAATTTGCCAATTATTCATGGTCATAATTTTTTTCTTTTTCATCAAATTTCCTAATTGTTCTTTATCTAATTTGTTAGAAATCTCATGAAAAATCTTTTTTTTAAAATAAAGATGATAATGCTTCTGCTTATAGTACTGAATGGCTCAAAGATACTTGTTTAGGAAAAATAAAAGCTTAAATTAAAACTTGCACTGTCCTTTAGAGTTTGTGAACAAGTTAAATGATTTTCAAGAGTAAAACCTTAAATTTATAAATTGCATAGATGCTTTTACAATGTTTCTATTTTGCTTTTAAAGACATTTCAATTAAAATGTCAGAATAGCCTTTGGATAATGTATCATTCAAATTCTGAATCTATAAAAAAAAGGGTCCTAGGTATAAAAACTAATTGAAATCTGAAACCAAAACAATACAAGGAGTTATGGTAAAAATATTCTTCAAGAATGTAGTTTTACAATTTATTTAAAATATTTCAGAAAACAATAATCCAAGAAAGTTTTGCTTCTGTTTAGTTAATGATGTGAAATATTTAATGTTTATAGATCATCATGAAATAAATACATTTAGTTTGTTTACCAGTAGATACTTTCTTTTTCATTTTTTTTTAAATATATTTTTTATTCACAGATATAAACTACAAAAAATGGATAGTTATAGGAAAGAAATTGTCTGACTGGACAGTGATTTAAAAATTGACTAGAGTTTGAAATAGAAATAAGATAAACATTCCTAGATCCAGTGCAGAACCAACACATGGGAAATTAAACAAAACAAAACATAAGACAAGCTTTTTAAAATGCAAATCATATTGCAAAAGATATAATAGCAATAAAAGCAAGAAAACCAAAAAGAATATTGCATATGCTATTATAGATTTGAGAAGCGCCCAAAAAACTAAGAAAAATTAAAATTAAAATACAAAAATAAAAAAGATTTCTATTAGTATATATACATATGATTATAAATGAAGCATCATAAGATTATTGGTAAAAATATATATGGTTTGATAAGGCAGTATTATGTGTTAATGGCAATGGTAGTCATTTGTTGTCATGACCACATCATACCACTTTATAAAACCTTATATCTTTTTACCAACAATCTTATGAGGCTTCAAAAGAACTATAATCTTTTATTATCCTTACCAACTACCATTCTCATTAATGCATAATCCCACCTTATAAAACCATATTTATCATCCATTTAACAGGGCTTCAATAGATTTATTATATATTCTATTGAAATCATAATCATTCATTTATACACTCTCTAACACATGGATATTTTCAACATTTCTCAGCTTAAAAACAAATTTTATATCTATTGGATTAGTATTTTCAAATTATCTGTTTTATAATAATTTAGAAGTAATAGAAAATACTTTTTCTTTACATATTTCCATTTTATTATTTTGATAAAAGCCAAGCTAGATTGAAATGAAGAATCTCTAAGAAAATGAAAATCTTAATTGTTTCTAATGACCTGAATATTGCTAACATCAAAAGTTAAAAAATTATTTGTTGCAGAAGTGAAAATATTTTACCATAAAAATTTCAACATTATACAAACAGTATTTCTTTGCTAAAAATAAATCATTAAACTTTTATCAGTTTATAAATAGTTTGAACATTCTTTCAAGTAGTTGATCTCCTAAAATCTATTTGTAGCTTTGTTTTCTATTCAAGCAATAAATCAAATAATAATTCAAGATATTTTCAACTTAAGCAATAAAGATAGCCAATGCAATGATTGCCAAGTAATAACTAACAATATTCTTTAAACTAAAAATCCCTCTAAAAACATCCCAATTCTAATAGATTAAATAAATTTCAAATAATTTTTAAGATTTTTTTTTTAGAATTTTTAACTGTAGAAGAAATTTGAGTCTGAACAATAAAATAAAGAAAAATTCAATTCCAACTAAAAGAAATAAGAAAAAAGTAAAAGTACAAAATGCAAGTCCAATATAAATTGTATTGTTTTCCAGCCAAGAGAATAATAATCAGCTGATAGAAAGAATAGAGTAAAATTAAAAAAAAAAAGAGATGGTCAACATTCCAATAAAAAGAGAAAAGTTTCTTTAACCAAGTTTTTATCATTTTCAAGAATTCTTCATTTCTTATAAATACAGTTGTCCAATCAAAAATAGTTTTTAAATTTCTAAAACAAATAGTTTCCAAATCAATAAAATTCAGTGAATGCATAAAAATTAAAATGATCAATGTTTAAAAAATCAAATCTTTCAAATTAATTTAATAGAAAATACACTATATTATCAGCTTAGCTGAATTGAAATAATTCCAATAATGATATCAAACAAGTGCATCATCTCTTCTTCTATAACACCAAAGAAAAAATTAATTCAACCTGGCCTTTGTTTATTTCCTCTAATACTTAGAATTAAGAAATTTGACCATATTTTATTTAAATTTACAATCTTTTAATCTGGATAATGAACAATTAGATTGGATGTCATAGTTTAATCTCTTTTTTATCATCCTTTCAAATTTTTAATATATTCTTTTATTCAATAAAGTTTAAGCAGTTTAATCAATATGAAGTCAATTTAGAAAGAAAATACTCATAAAATCTTAAATAAGCCTTAAATATAAGATGACATGAACAATACTGATACTTAAGATTGTTCAACAGCATCAATTTCTTATCAATGAAAATGTCCAACTGCAGTGTATTAAATATGTAATAATAAAATGGAGCCGTGAAGCCTACAAGCAGGCAATTGATGTATGATACTGTGAAGAAAAACTTGGATCAAATTGAAATAATAGAACATAAGTGGGTGTGTTACCATGCAGCAGACAAAATCAGTCATAAGCAATATAGTAGCAATAGCAGCATTCCAAAAACTGGTCAGGAGCAACAGAAAAAGCAGAATAGAAATGAAATGTGGAAAGTAAACCACAAGCTCAGCTTTTTTTTTAATATTTTTTTTTTATTTAGCTGATGATAGCAACATGAGCAACAGACCAAATGGCATCATTTTTTGATAAACTACATGCAACATGCTGCTGCCATACTGCTTGGTGCAAAAGCACACAGATTGAAATTATCAAATGACACACATGGAATTAAAACGCTAGATGACAGGTAACAGAATGGTCAAATCAGATTTGATCAAAAATTAAAAAATTAAAAATTATTGCAAAAGAATGCAACAATTGATTTTTATTGAAGACTAACAAAATAAATCTAGATTTTACATCTAACTTATATTTCAAAACCAATTATCATATTTACAAATTATTGAATACAAGGCTTCAAATCAGGGATAAATAGTTTTAGAATTTACTTAGACTTTTTAGAAACTTTTTCAGCAATAATTTTAAAATGTAAATTTTGATAATTTAGTAAAACGTTATCTAATATCAACATTCATTATAATTATTAAAATGAAATGAGATGAGATTCTTGATATTTATACAATCATTATAATCATCTTATATCCAAATTTTGGTCATTGTAATAGACATATCATCATCTACTTGTATTGATTTTATTATATTCATATTTCATTGAATATTTATACTGATAAAAATCATTTTCATTCCATTTAAAGGATTAGAAGAACTAAAAGTAGCAAATGCAGCCAATATTCCAGATTTGAATCCATCCACCCATCCATCCATCCATCCGACTGTCAATGTTGTTTTATTAAATAATAATGAAGCGTTATCAAGATATTTTCTATTTAGAATCTAATATCTATTGGTATTTGCCAGAAAACAATAATCCATTCTGTTTCCCATCAAATGTAAGATGAAAAAAAATCCTGAGACTGCAAGCATCTTTATTTATAGCAAATAGATATAAAGAGCTAGAGGTGTGGGATGAAAAAGAATGGAAAGGGAGAGTAAGGGTTAGACTTTTAAAAAGAGGCGGTCAGTCACTGTCAGTCAATCAATTTGCATTAAAAGGAACAAAAAAAAAATGAAAAAAAATCAAACGCAACCAAGGTGCAATTAAATATTGTTAGACCTAAACTAGGAAAAGGTAGTCTCACTAACTTGAACTCCACAATCATGTTTCTTTTTTACTTTAAATATGTTCTGGCATTTCTATAATAATTATGGTTTGTCTTTTTTTTTTCTATATGAATCATTATTATAAAGTCTAAGTTTTTTGACAAAATATTAAATAACCAAAAAAATGACTACAAAAGAGAAAATGTGGTCATTTTGTATTTAAACAAAAATAATAATGTGAGGAAGTTTTGAATCTGAAGAAAAAATATTCACATATTAAAGTTATGATAATTATTGTAAATAATGAAAAACTTTTATCATACTTACATCAAATGCCTTGAAGCAATAAAACTAAAGTTGACGATATTCATATAGTTCTTTAATATATCTTTATTTTAAACATTATACAAAGAGTTTCCAATAGAAAAGATATATTCATCCCCTAAGATCTCCAATTTATATCTTATTGAAATAAGTATATCCCCATAAAATGGTTTGTTTAAAAGAAAAAAAAAGATAAGTAAATCATTTTATTTGGCACTCATTTATTCATCAGATTCTTTATTTCTTCAAAAAACAAAAATATCTGTTACAAGTTTAAAAATTAAAGTTAAGAAAAATTTGAAAATAAGAAAATGAATTTAATTGACTGATAATTCTTTAAAATCAATATTTCAGACTAAGACTTTAAATATCTGAAACTTTATTAGGAGTTGAAGATTTATGTTTTACACTATTGATAAATCTTGAACTGTGGAATAGACTTGTATAGTCATTGTTTTGGTAGATTTATCTATTTTCTATTCTTTTACTAATGCTGCTCATCAAACTCAGCAATTTGCACAAAACTTTGCATTCAACCCTTTTATTAAAATCCTGAGAGTAGATTATTCTTATTTAACACCAAGCTATGGCTAAAAGAATTAAAATACTCTACCTTAATTAAATTGAATGCAAGTTTTGTTCACTTTCAACTTCCTTAAAGGCTAGAGAGTTTGAAAAGCAGCAACAAAGAAAGAAATCAGATTCATTGGCCAAAATGTTGGGTTTTTAACAGTCAAGCTAAGATCAATATAGCCTAAAAAATTATAAGTACTTAAGAATGTGACTTAAATGGATTTGTATATTGGCCAAAAATTAGCTTTCAGGTATAAATGTAAATTGTACCCTTTTTAGCGAATTAACAAATTTCATTTAGTTTTTTTGTTTTCGTTCATAAATACAGTGAAACCAAATCCTAAAGTAATCTAAAAATTCTGATGAATCACAGAACTTGAAATTTGTTTGTTTCCAGATTCAAACATTGAATATATTTTGTCAATTTACTTCATTATAAAAAAAAATGTTCAATTTATTAGCTTCATTTTAAAAACCAGAAATACATTTCTAGATAGAAAATCAATTTCTAAATTTTTAAATAGAAATAATTCAATGCTTGCAAATATTAATTTAAAATCTTCCTTTACTAATAATTCCTTCCTCAAAATAATATTTACAGGTTGAGAGCCACTGATCTAGAATTTAAAGTTATTTATTTATTCAATGTAATAAAAACAATATTTAGTGCCTTGGATATTTTGAAGATCAAAACCACCAGATTTGCTTTGATCCTGGATTCAAACAGTGGGAAAAAAGTCAATTTAATATTTGTTCTAATCCTAAAGCATTAAATACTCCTCTTTACAAATGCTTAATGAATAGGATAAATACATGGATAATGAAATAATGATAAGTAAATAAAAATATACTGTATAAAATATAGATTCAAATTATTCATGTGCTGTCTACTTCAAGCTTCCAAATTATGATTATTTTAGAGTTTATAGACACTTCATATAAACACACACATTGATTTTGATAGAAAAAAAAAATCTACTCTTTTTTTTACTTTATTTTTTCCCCCCACTTTCTGATAAGTATCTTTACATCAAAATTTATTGTTTTTAAATATTTTCTATCATCCTTACAATTCAAAAAAGTTCAAGCCAGATGTAAAGACACTTATCTGGAAATTGGAACATTTTTTAAGTAGAGTGTTTATTTCAATCAAACCAGTATTAATTAAAAAAAATACTTCCTAAATACACGCCACACACACACACACACACAAATTATATCTTAATAAAAAAAAAAATTAAATAGTGAAAGGACGAGGCTAATGTTAACACCGATATTGTCTTCATTATTTACAACTTTGAGTAAAGCATATGAGGCAGATGTAAGAATTGCAAGCAGCATTTAACAAAAGACAGTTTTATTTGTAACAAAAATGACAGAATGTCTTTTTGCGACTTTTTTTGAATTCTTAATTAGTCTATCCGTCTGCCTGTTTGCAACAAACTATAGAAACAATTTTTGTTTTAGTAAATAAAAGTGAACTACCAGGAAATGGATGGATGGATGGATGGATTATTGAATTGATCAGTAAATAAGTATCAGAGGGAGGAGGCTTCAGCATAACAACATGCCCAAAGTGAAATGCAAAAGAGCCTTTTATCAAGAAAAAAGGACAGCAGTGTGGAGTTTGGACAATCACAAACATGGAACAAAAATCCCAAATGATTATTTCCATTCCAAACACCATTTAGTCTGTCCTCAAGCAGTAAACATTCTGGTCTAAAATTGTTACTACTACACCTCTAACAAACAAATTCAGCATAAAACAAGATACTCTCCAAAATCAGTTTTCCCCCTTAATATATTTATAAAAGGGAATGCTGTACATGGAGAAGCATCTCCAATGATCTCTAGTTTCCCTTCTAGCAAAAAGGCTTCAATAAAATGATTCAGTAAACTGAGCTCTTAAAAGCTGTGTAGGTTTGTCAGCCAAGCAGACTGGTGTTGCAAATATCCAGGTCTTACCTGAAGGCACCACTTCACGATTAATGAAAAAGAAAATTCCAGATGTAAACAATTGAACAAAAAATTAAAAAAAAAAAACAAACAAAAAAAATGTTGAAAAACTTAAATTTAACAAAATCATAAGGCTATAAATATATTTACCTATACAATAATAGTTGTTTATATTTATTTGGTCAAGCACAAACCCAAGTTAGGCACAAGGCCATTTAACAATAATAGTTGTTAATGTGTATATATATATATATATATATTTTATAACAGAACATGGGATGATGAAAATATAAAGTATTATGAAAAGGATATTTTTAGTTTTTTTTATAAAAAAAAAACTATATTTCTTTAGCATGAGAAAATAGCATGAAAAAGTCTTGTTTTATTATTATCAACGTTATTATTATTATTACTACTATACTGAATAATTTTTTCAAATTATTATAAAATTAATCTCTGAAACATTACATGAGTATCCAATAAAAAATATTTCAAGTCTTTTCACAATTGAGTCACTAAATAAATTCTATTATAGTAATAAGAGTTCATATTGAGTGCCTATTTTGTTGGAAAATTGTAATTAGAAACAAGAGCTTGTTTACATGCCCACAGATAAAATTGATTAAGCTAATGTCAATTCTTTAATAGATAGAAGCACACCTTTTCTTTGAACAATCCTAAACACTTCAAAGAGATTGTTGAAGTCTTTTGAAGAAAATGGAAATGAAATCTAAGATTCAAGCACTCACTAAGAACATTCAAGAACATGCCAACCCCAATCAGCTTTAACTTTTTCACCTCTAAAAGAAAGATGTATCGTAAAGAATAAATTTTGAAAGATTTAATAATTATTATCAATAAAAACATCATTTTCTTAACACAACAGTAGGCCTGGTTTTTGATTAGAGCAAAATAAATATCCATCAAGGCTGCAAACCAAGGAACTGCTTTTAATTGGTTTTAGCTTGTATTATAATTAATATTTCTATATCAATTCAAGCATAATCTAATGATTAATCTTTGGTATTATATTGCCTTTAAAAAATATTTTATTCATTATGTGTTATGAAAGACTATATATTGAAAAATATCCAATAAATTGTAAATTTGAAATATACAGGGTGAGCCAAAAGTAGTTATACAGTTATTAAACCTTTTTATTATGCTTTATTAATGTTTTTTTTTTTTTTTTTTACTATTTGTGAAGACAGATGTTGAGAGATAACATATTGAGCAGTTAAGGGGTTAAACAGTTTCTGTTTCAAATTATTTTAGTATTCTTGGAATTTACTTTTGGACTTTTTTTTTTTACTTTATATAACTATATAACTACTTTTGGCTCACCCTGTATATTTAGCCAATTCATTTCCTTTCTATTTATTGCATTCAAACAAAAGATGGTTTTTTTAATAGACCAACCTATAGAATTTAATAAGTATACCAAGGATATAAACTAGACAAATTTTTAAATATATTTGTGAAGAAAATATTTCAAATACGTTGTGTAAAACTCATAAAAGTTATGACGTATACCAATAGCTATTAAAGAAAGAGAAAATTCATATATATATATATATATATATATATTTATATTAATGGCGAATTTGAATTTGACTTCATAATTAGATTCTTTGTCACCAAAGGCTGGGGGGGGGAGAGAATCAGCTGAACATTGGGTTAGGGTTAGGATAATCTTAATTAAAGTAAATATAATTCTGATCAAACCAATACCAAGAGGTGGACTGTATCTCGTGTTATTTAACTTACGAAATATCGAAGAATTTCCTAAAGAAGATTTCAATAAAAAATAAATTATTTTTGAAGACACTTAAAATGTCTTTCAGATTTCTTGGTCAAATACATTTTTATAAAATGTGATTTTAAACAAACATGGAGAATATATCATAGTTCATTTTTATTTTTCAGATTAGGCTTCATAATTTAGGAATTAACTATTTTTTTATTCGGACTTTTGTCCTCATCCTGGTAGTTTTGATGTTTCTACACTATGTTTCAATGTAGTTCACCTCAGGCCATCTTCAGGTGTTTTAACCATAAGCTCAGATAAGGATGTTGGGTTTCGTCACCGAATCCCCAGTAATCACGGCCTTCCATAGTTATTGTCTATCAAACCACGTTTTTTGACCAAGTAATCCTTCTGAGGTGAACTAGGCCGAAACGTATTGTAGAAACATCAAAACTACCATGATGAGGACAAAAGTCCGAATAAAAAAAGTTAATTCTTAAATGGGAAAAATAGTTTAATTTTATGTTTTTTTTTCACTACAAAAATTTCAAGAATAAATAAAATTATTTTCTTATTAAAAACAAATAATGCACAAAATTAGAACAAAAGTTTTACAGGTTTATTTAGTGCTCAATACATAAAAATACTGCTATCGCCAGAATATTTTTCTCAAAATTCCTTATTTTACACACTACATAACTTTTATAAGAAACAAAAAAAGGCTATTGAATGATATTGCAAATAGGAGTAAATTATGGTGACAAGCAGCATATAAGAAAAGATTTTATAATAGTTCACAATCCAACAAACTTTCGTCTTTAACTGAACAACTAATATTTCATTATGTTTTGGCTCATTAAATAGAAACCTTAAATGCTTTTTTGTTATTTCTTTTAAAAAAATTTTTTGTTTCTGTGTTTTTTAAAATTAAATGTTTAACAAATAATCAAATAAATCATAAGCCATCAAAACTAGTATGTAAGACAATAATAGCAGTTTTGAGGCATATTTAAGTAATTGTTGGTCTTTAGGCTAAATTAACTATGCTATTTAAAAGGTTTTTTTTTTTAAACATTCAATAATGATATTGTGGAAATGAAAATTAACATGTTGTTGACACAGCAACGTTACAAGTTTAAATAAATACCAAAATTTGAGCAATGCATAAATGAAATCTGAAAAAACAAAGTAATGACATTCTTTCTTTCTATGCCAAAATTATGAAAAAATAGGAATCAAGTTTTATCAGCTAAAGATAGACTTAACAATTGCTAACTGCGATATGACTAGACTTGGGCTGCAATCACAATATTTTTGTTTAAAAATGAGTTAGGGAACACACTATTAAAAGAACAAAAGTCTGCAATAAAGTTACTTCTGAAATAATTAATAATTTGATATTAATAAATAATAAGCATGAGAAGTTAAATCTAACAACATTAATGAGAGATGATGGGAAAAAAATTATATAATAATGATCGTCTACTTCTATATTTTGATTTAACAAATTATCATGTAAAATTTGGCACTAAGAAACTTAAGCATTAAAAATATAAAATCTACAAAAAAATCTTTAAAAAAAAAATGAATATAACAAGTCTTTAAAAAGATTTAAATGAAAAGCTTTTACATATGTTTTTAAAACGTGTATACTTAATTGGGCAATGGATGCATAATTGATTGAATGAGAGAAAGTTAAATTTCAAAATATCTTTGTTTATTTTCTTTATTCTGTTCTCATCTTGACCAAATAGAAAGAGGATGTAATGAATATATATCTAAAGTTACCCACTGTAGAACTGTCTACAAAGTAAAAACCATAGCATATGGGTTTATAAAATAATATTGTTTGTTATGTTATTTTTAACAGGATGCGTGTGTCTGTGTGTGTTGTGCAAAAAAAAAAAAATAGAAATTAAATTCCAACAATGTGAAAATTATAAATGAGAACAACCACAGGATTAATATCATTTCAAAAAAGTCGAGGATAAAACGTTTCACATTTAATGATGATTTTCATTAACCGAAACATTATTTGTCAACTTTTTAAAAATAATATATTATTCCTCTTGCTGTTTTGAATATGGAACGGGTCCATCATAGATTAGGGCAATAATGCTTTGTCCAAGTCCTCGGAAGAGCTACCAGCCGGATCATACCTTTCCCGCAAAGAGTGGGTGACACTTAACTGTGCTCGGGCCAAAGACCTGAGATAACCTCTCAAGGTGGGACTTTGTGCAGGACGCAGTTTGCTCATGTAGCGCTGCTGAGCAGACCATCACTAATCTGCTCACAAACTGCCCACTCGATGTGGACCTTAGGAATGCGATAGATGCCACTCGTTGTTTCATCTCTGGATGGAGCAGTACGTTATGACGATGATGATTGTTGTTTTAATTTATGTAAATTTTTCATTATACACACATACACACACAGAGAGGGAGAGAGAGAGGCTTAACTTTCCTAATTTACATGTTTCTACCGTCCATCTGTGTATAACAGTTATGCATCTATATAGTTTTCTTTGGCTTGGGGGTCAATACATAATACTTTCATCATTTGATATTTTGATGGAATTTCTTTTTTTTAATTCTAGGATATTTATTCTATTTTAATTCTACAGTTTATGTTTTACGCACACACATCTAAATATCTAAATAATGTTTTAAATATTAAAAATAGATTATGCCTGGAGACCCTTTCGATCAACAATCTCATTAGGAGAAAAATCATTGGTAAAAAACTGTAGCAGCGAAAAAGGCCAGCGGGTGGGGAAATACACCACTGTGGTGGAATTCCCCCCCCTCAATGGCCTTTTCATTTATTTTTCGCTGCTAAAGTTTTTTACCAATGATTTTTCTCCCAATGAAATTTTGGTTGAAAAGGGCCCTGGGACATAATTTATTTTGAATATTTAAAACGTATAAATTTTGTACCTCAAAACATTTATTTATATATCTATATGTCTATTGATTATAAAGGTCAAGAGAAGTTGTTATAATTGATGAAACATGAAAACTGATGTATTGCATCAAAAACATTATAAATGTTCTTTGTATTTCTAATAGTCTAAATCAGTCTAAATCCCAAAAACAAAATAGAAACTATAAATACCCACTAGAAATGCATAATATTTCAGTTGCAAATATTTTAGAATTACAAAAGTAATTTCATGCATTTTGATTATTCTCTCCTTATTGTGAGTCATTAAGACATTCTAATTACTTTATATTGAATTATTTCCCTTGAATTAACTCTACATAGTTTTTCAGAATGCTTGAGATGATTGAGGCTTGATACTTTTTGTTATTCGCAGTATAGTCCTCATCTTTATCGTTGTTAACTTTTCAAGAATATTTTGGGCAATTGAAATGAATAAAAAATAAACAGTGGGATTATAATCCAAATAAATCTACTTTTTTTTGGTAATAATCAAAGTTCAAACAACAACGCAATGAAAACTATATTTACTGTGGGAAAGACAATAGAACTCAATTGGAGCTGATTTTGGGTTTTAGAATGTATTTATTTGAACAAAAAAAAATTTCATACAAGTACAATAACTTTATTCTAATATCATTTATTAAATTCTATTAAGAACATACCATTTAATCTTTATTTTATTTTATTTTTCTTTAGTAGAGTTAGTTTTTAGATAGATATTTGTAACTTTAATGTTTGATATTGAAATAACTTAAGCTTTTCAACACAATTCCATGTACACATTTCTAATAGTACAAGGTTCTGGATTTTTAAGAAAATAAAGATATCTATAATTAATATGGCAGAGTGTAGGATGAAATCTTATATAACTTGTGATAGATTCTTGATGGGTGTTCTATTAATGACCAGTAAAAATGCATCATCTAAAGATCAAGTTCTAGAAATCAATAGATTTACTTTCTACAGAAATAAATCTTGCTCTGAATTTTGATAAAAATAACTTTTTTTACTGATAATGAAATTCTTCTTTCAAATTAATAAAATAATGAATAACAAATCTTATTTTCAAATATTCATGTGACTAAAGAATTAAAAATAATTGTTTTGGTTTTCACTTTTTAAATGCTTCAAAACAAAACAAAAAAAGTCTACAAATACTGAAAAATAACATCTCAAAGAATTCTTGTTCAATGTAATCCCATTCTTTGTGATGCTTTTGTTGTCACATGCAGCTCATTCTTCTACAGACATCTACAAGAATGGACCATGCCATTTACTAGGTTATTTCTTTTAATTAAACATTCATTGTTTTTGATAAAAACCAGAAGAATTTACATAACATTAACAGAAAACTTTTTAACTAAATCAAATTTTTCACTTCAAATTCTTAATCGTGCATATAAAAAAAAAAAAATAAAAATCAATTAATCTTTAAACATTTAGAGCAATAATTTTGGAAGAGTTTAGAATATGTAAGAGACTGATTTTTTCCAAGTTATTTGATGAAAATAGTAGAATAAGAACAATTAAAAATAATCAGAAAATAAGCAAAACAAAAAAGAAATTCAGGAAAGATTTTAGAATAAAGAGAAATGAGTTTTTAAAAAGTTTGGTTTCTGGTAATAAAAATCAATCCCTTGAAGAATAAATAATGACTTTATTTTAAAGAAATTAAATCCTAGGAAAAGATTATTAGTCCTTCTTGTCGAGGCAGAAAAAAAATCTGTATTAAAAAGGTCTAAGATAATCTTCTTCAGGAGTTAAAGATCAAGAACATATTGCATATGCGATTTTTTTACTAGGGCTTAATACAAGAGTTATGCAACTCTTATTTACAAACTAAAATAAAATAATTTAAGCCATAAAAAATAAATACTAGCATCAATTATTCTAATCAAGTATCATGGAATATAACTTTTCAAATTAAATTTTACACAAATAAATTTATTTAAATAAATTAAAACTTCATAAAAACAAATGTTTCCATAGGACCAGCCAAATAGTTTTGAATGATTCAAGTAAAAAAGGTTATATTTTAAGTTTCTAATAATGAAAGGCCACAATTAAAAGAGTTTTTTGTAAACTTTTCTCAGTAAAAATTGCTGTAATGAAACAATCTACTGCAATATCCAAATAATAGCTATAACATCATACTGATGAAATCAATATCCAATAATAATAATTCTAATCATCACAATACAGGTTGAGATACCAAATCACAGCAAATGCAAATAAAGTCACACAGGTTATCAATTTCAGAACTATGTGCAACCATTAAGTGAAAAGCCAGGAATGATGGGAATGAAAAATTCTAGTTCTAACCAATTGGATTTTCAGCAAAACCAAGCATTATTTCAAGAAAATGGGAATTCTTTTTTTTTCTACCTCTATATCATCTTTTTTAATTAAATCAGGAAAATAACAAAAAATCTTTAAGAGAAATAAGAACTTTTTTGACCAATTTAAATTCCGGAAATGATTTAATTTCATAATCCAAAACAGACAGAATTCATTAGAAAATTTATTTGCTAGAATGAAAACTTTCATATCTATTAATAACCAAAAGTATAGGTCTTAAAACAAACTGATAAAAATTAGTCAAACACATTGCTATTAGGTTGTCCCAAAAGTTTGTAAACAATTGCCAAAAATTGAATTTTTATTTATTTTTTTTGCTTAAAAGTACTTTCACCAAACCAGAAAGCTTACAGATTGAAAAATGATGATCTTTATTTTGAGGAAAAAATTTTGTTGCTTTTGTTATTACTTGGTGGGTAAAATTTCAATTTTTGGTAAATGTTTACAAACTTTTGGCACAACATAATAAATATGAATCAATTGGCACAACATAATATGTATAAAACAATATTATTGTTTTAAAATTATTTGTGCAAAGTGCTTCAGAAATTTTTTGAAATATTTTTATAGCAGACTAGGATGAATGTTAGTAATTGTCATTCATTAAGGTGTTTCTTTAAGTTCCAATAATACTAAGATGATCTACCACTAAAAATTTATTCAACTGATTATCAAAACATAAATAAGGGTATCTTTTATAATTCTCTTTTGAGATTCCCATAAAAACAGATTTGGTCGTTTTTACGTATTCTAATGAACTAAACCAAGTTATTTAAGGATTACTTCTATTATAATTCTTTATGATCCATTTTACCTGTTATTTAAATAGAAAAATATTTTTAAATTCCCTTAAGTTATTTGTTGGTTTTTAAAGATCTTTCTCTCATAAATCCATTATTGAAATGTTTTAGCAATCAATCATATAAACATTAATTTTACGTAGTTTTAAGTAACCTTCAGTCACCAAAAAGAGTGAAAACAAAAAAAATGTGAAAAACTCAGTCAGTAGCAGACAACAATTTCAATCCATTCCCAACCAAAGTTCAACAATTAGCAAAAATTAAGAAAAATAAAAGCAGTCTGAATTCAATGTCATAATTCTAACCTAAGAAAAGCAGTGTGCTGAGAAAAGAATGGCTGGAAAAGAGTGTCCATAGGTGAGTGATTGAATTAACAAAAAAAAAAAGGAAGAGGATAGGAGAGAAGTGTTTAAAGATTTTAGTCTATCTTACCATAGCACTGGCAGCAAACTGGCTGTGTTCTTGATCCAAGTCTAATGCCATTTGGTGAGTCGGGCCGATTTCCGTATAGTTGATAAGAAATATATCACGATTATGGGAAATCCATTCAAACATCTAAAAGAGTAAAGAAAAATAAATTTATTTTACTTTTTTTTTTTTTGCAATGGGTCTGAGGAAAAAAATTATTTTTTATTGGAATTTTGCAAAGATTTGAAAAGGTTTAATTGTTCTGTTAAAAGAGTGAAGGTAAATGGAAATAAACAGTTAAAGACAATAGAACATGAAGTTGATTAAAAAGCAACAGTAGCTTTCACAGAAGGTAATAAAGTTCATTAACTTTAACTGTTTAAAATATACATTTGTCAATTTAACTACACACATTGTAATTTTCAAACATTAGTGTAAATATATTTGAACTGCTTGTCATCCTAAAATCTGTATTACTCAATACAAGAGAATGCTATAGAAGTTTTTTTTTTGAAAGCTACTGCCGAATTATCTCCCTTCTCAAAAGTATCTTTACACTGTGATAAATTAAATTACTCCAAAAGCTTCCATTTCACACAGAATGTTTCTATAACCACCCAAAATTTTAAAAAATCAAAAAAAAAAAAAATCATGAACACTCTAATACCCCTGGAGAATTAATAATGTTATGTTAATTGTGGTTAACTTCAGTTAATTATTTTTTGGAATCCTTGGGTTAAGGTTTGATAATTTTTATAATAGTTATTTGAACTTTAGTTATCTTTATTAATTTCTATCTCGACACATTTCAACTGATTTATTCCTCGGTCTATCTCAGATGACCCAAATTGATGAATAATATTTTGATGTTTTTAGATCTATCTTTTTTACTAATTTCTTATCTTTTTAATGTTCTAAAATTTAGCATTGCTTTTTTAATGGGTGATTTGTTAATGTTGTATTATTTTGTTTTTGTTGTCATGTGTATTTTTTTTTAGTAAGGACATTAAAAAGGTAAAAAGGTAAGACATTAGTAAAAAAAAATTGATATAAAAACATCAAGATATGAATAAAAAATTTAAGTTACCTGAAGCAGGCCGAGGGATAAATCAGTTGAAACGTTGTGAAAAAAACCAATAATATGGATAAGGACAATAGTCCAATTAGCAGTTGTAAAAAAAAAAAAAACTTGTTTAACGATCAGCAATATATTGGAAGATTACTGATGGATTCCTTTTAGTGTTAAAATTTATTATAAGGGGGAGCTCCATCTAAATATTTTAAAGAGAAAAATCAACTCACCTTTTCAGCATCACTTTCAAATACTCGAAGCTGTAGACATTGTTCAAGACGAAGTTTCTTGTTAAGCCACAACTGGTTTAGATGCTGCTTGTTCGTCTGAAGATTCTCCAGAAGATGTGAGATTTGGGGCACAGCACTCTGAAAATCTGCATTTCCAGAGACCACAAAAAGTTTACGGCCAGAACCTAATCAACAAATTACATTTATAAATAAACAGAAAATAAACTAAAAATAAATAAATAAAAATAACCTAATGTCTTCCAAATAAACAAAATGAAACGAGAACTTAAAAAAATGAGAAATGAAAATTAAACAAAATACAAAAACAGTTACATAAATTTGGGATGGATTACTCTGCTTTAAGGCATATCAACCTTTAAGGTAATTTAATGCTAGGAATTTTTTTTCAATAGAAATAATTCTTTGTTTTTAAATCAATTTTTAAAACAAGTCACATTCAAGATTTTATTAGCCTAAAAACAAATATAACACATGTCATAGGGTCTTGAATTCTTGGTCTCATCTAAAGTCAATGTTCTTTCCTCTTCCACTCATGAAAGAATTTTATTTTAAACAATTATTTTGCACCCATACAAACTATTTCCAAACACTAAACTGTTTCTATTATTTTGCATTTCCCTGTTCACAACATTTCTATATTCTGAACAAGTTTGGGAAACCACCATAATCTTAAGGACATTAAAAGAGGATAAAGTCAACAATACAAATAAAAATGCTCTTCCCCACTAACAGAGTTTGTAAAAAAAAAGATGGATTTGTAATTTAGTATGTCTTCCTGTGTTCAATTCATATCAATCTTGTCTTTATTTTAAACAATAACTAGGATTGATAAATTATTCAGAATTAATGAACTCGGTGATTAAGTAATAATAAGAACAAAATCATAATAAAAAAAAAAGAATCAAGATAAAATGACAAGTTATAATTGAGTTGTCACAGAATTACCAAATAATGAACTTTGCCACTTTTGTTATATATAACAGATGTTGCAATTATAGGGCAGTCTAGATCCAGAAGCTAACTTCTACTCTGCATAGTTAAAGAACTCAACTCTCTATTCTATCTTCTTTTAACTTTCTTTGTAAATATATACCTAGTACTAAACAATAGTGTTCTGTTTTCTTTATTATAAATTTTATTCTTTACTGATTTTTAAAAAATTCATCATTTTATTCATTCTTTAGATTTCCTGTTTTATGGTTGATGTAATGATATAGTAATTAATTTAATGGGATTTCAACTTAGTTTAACTGATTGTTAACTATATTAAGCAATCAATTATAATGTCAAGAAAATAGCAACTAATAACAAATGATATGTATGTGAGGTAATTGGGTAGGGTTGATTTGGTTTGCATCTAAAATATTTCAATGAAATATTTTTATAAATAAAATAAAATTAAAATTAAAAAATAACAAAAATCATGCATAAAATTCAAAGGAAAAAAAAGTATTGATAAAATATAAAATAAACCAAAGAAAACTGATAAACACATAAGAGGAATTCATTATTAAAGAAAAGGCATCAATGTTATAACAGCAAAAAAAAAACAAGGTTATTTAATCATTTGTCGAAATTTAAACTTTTTTTTAAATTCAATTTTTGTTGGGGGGTGGGGGTAGGGAATGTAGAAAAAAAAAACAGATTAAAGGATTAGAAAAGTTATTATTAATAAAGGTTCTTTAATTATAAATAAGAAGATCATTATTTTCTTTTTAAAAACATCTGTGGGTATGAAATGAATGAAAATCTTATCAATTATTTTATTCAATCAAAATAAAATTAGATGGAAAAAAAGCTTATTTTTCATTATTAAGAAATATCCTATCATGATAAATATTTTTTGCTAGAGTTATTTTTGCTTTTTTTAATTTAAAAAAAAATGGATTTTGGTATAAAGACTTTGTAGAAACGTTTTAATAATTTGAATGGTGCCTGCTGAGAGATAAATTCATTCTGTTTCTTTTTTAATACAAATTTTCTTGGCTAGTATTCAATATAAAAATATTGATGGGATATCTGAGTTGGGCTTTATTTAAAACTTATGTGAAATTGATCATTAAAAAAAAGATGAATACTGGTTAGCTTTCATTGTAACTAAATACGAATATATCTATATACACATAAAAGTCAGATCATCGCGTTTCATTGGATTCTACATCCGGTTTCGAATTTCCAGTTTATGAGCACTGTGCGTGGTTAGATTGAGCTGAATGAAAACAAGAAATAGAAATGTAAACACTTGTATTCATAAATAGTCACCTATATAAATGCTGACCAGGCTCAATGTCACTTAACTCTGGTGATCTGACTGGAACCAGTGTCTCCAACATGACTTGACCGCATAAATCATTTTAACAAAATCAGAGTGGAAATTGTTGTTTAAAAAATATTCTTTAAAAACACAGAGAAGTGTTTTTTAATTAAAAATAAATAAATAATGGAATAGCGTTTTTGAAATTTGAAACTTAATGTTTTTAAAATATAACTGACTAATGAAACAATGTATTGATTACTATTATAAAATCACAGTAATTGAAAATAAAAAAAGAGGTTGCTTTCTTCTTTATGAAGAGCCAAACAGTCAGGTCTCTATAAAATGTAGTTTCTTTTTTTGATTAATTACTTAACAGTTGTTCCAATGAAGGGCAGGGTTTTGAACGATTTTTATTTAATTCTAAATTTATAAACCAAAGTAATTGCAAGCAATTGAGCCTTGTAAAAGGTTTCATGCTGACAGCTGCATAAGCAATTAGGAGGGGAAATAATAAGCCAGTTAATTAGCTAATTTGTAATGTGGCACCTTTTATTTCTAAACCTAGAACATAATGATTCTGGATCAGTTTAGTTTTATCAGCAAAATGTTAAACTGCAGAAAGGCAAACACCATTTTTAGGTCATCATGTCATAAACACATTGGAGTGAAAGGTTTTTACAAAATGGATCAAAAATATAAAATTCCTTGTTATAAAGAAAAACAAATTGTAAGAAATTGATAGAAAATATTTAAATAGAAGTTTTGTTGTCAAACAAATAAAAAGGTATATAAAAAAATCACAAAAACATTTTAAACAATAATATATCATTAGGAAAAGTATTTAATATAAAACTTGGATGCAAAATGTGCATCAAAATGCATTATCTATTTTTATATTTAGACTACTTTCCTGAAAATCTCAGATCAACTTTTCATTAAAGGATATTTGGAATATAATAGAAATGCTGGGATGCATTTAGGACAGCTATAACCAGTTGGACATCCCTGTCACTGAGCAATCTAGACAATCTAAGAGACAAAGTTTTGGGAATATTGATCATTTTAGTATTCAATTTATAGATACATTCCTTCATCAATGCCTATAATTTATTGTTCATTAATTAATTTTGGTAGCATTTAGTAATCAAACTGTGTTAGAAAATATTTTTCTAAATTCAAATATCTATTTTCGAAGAGAAATCTAGATTAATTAGCTAATAATGTTACAAAAATGTAATTAATTTAAATATAAGATTTTTTAAAATCAAATTAGCACCAATATTTGATCTGATACAAAATAATGGATTCCATTCAGCATTGCATAATTATTCTGAATGAGTCAAAACAAATCCAAAACAACAATAAAAACAATATTTTCTCAGTTTTATTTCATTGTCAAACACTAGAATTTTGAAACCAACCATTTCATTAGAAATTTGAAGGTTTTGTTATTACAACTAAATCTAAATCTTTAAACAATTTTCATTTTTAACTACAGCAGACACTCAGAAATATTTTCAATAGATATAATTTAGTATTTCTTTTTTTTTAAATCTGATAAACTAGATAATAAAGTTCAAATTCAAAATCCACTGATGGAAAAAGAGAGGAATAATTAGTAAAGATAAAAAACAAAGTTAAAATCAAATGAAGAATTGAAAACTAATTACCTGACAATGTATCATCTTCTCCAGTGATTCTTTTTAATATATGATGTCCTTCCATAGTCAATTGTTCAACTGGTGCTTTGGTGACTCTCTTTTTCAGCTGGTTATGGTGCTCCAACTGGATTTGGGCACCATTCAAATCATCAGGCAATTCAGGACATGTAAGGATTTCCGCCAACTCATCGAGTTTATCTAGAAGGTCTAAGGCTTTCCAGATAAATTCTTCCAGCATCTTGAATAAACAAATAGAGGTGAAGAAAACAACATTTTAAAAAACATTTTTAGACTTCATAAAACAAATAAACTTGGATAATAAGTGTTTATCTTTACAAAAGGGATTATCCCTAAGTCTGTGATTTTGAATATTCATAATGTATTGCTCAAAAAAAAATGTCCATTTACTTCAAATTTCAAAGGAGCAGGATAACATTTGTTTTTCTTTTTTTTTAGCTTAAAGCTTTTCTTTATGATATGATTATTTTTTTTATGGCAAATCAAACCTTTATGAGTCATTTAATACCAAAGCATTATTTCTTGATGAGAAAGAAAAAAAATCAAGAAGTAATTCAAAGACTAATTTTTATTCAAAGTTTACTCTTTATTCACAACTCTATTAATACTTAATAAGGTTTGAATGTGTTAGTTTTACAGCATATCAACCTTTTTAGGTAATTTTATGCTGGAAAAAGGTCAATTAAAAAAAATATTCTTTTCAACACACAAAGTTTTTTTAATAACATAGTATTCCCTATTTAACCTATAGCTAGAGGAAATGTGGAGATTCAAACTTTTCTCAAACAAGGTTTCCATTTAATAAGGCTAAAAATGCAATTGTGCTACAACTATAATTAAAAGAAACATGTGGACCAAATAATTCAAATGAAGAAAAAAAAAAGGATGTTTCTCAAAAAGCGATTATTCTTGGCATTAAATGATCTATAAAGATTGATATGCCGTAAACCATCTAACAAACAACTACAATTAGAATTTTAAAAAATCAAGCATGATTCCTTACCAGTCGGAGCTGAATCCATTGTTCATGGTCGTAGTCAAGAGTGCCATCAAATTCTCTTGTTAGCTGAGATGATTCAATGAATTTTACAAGGTTATCAACAGAGAGCATATTAGTCTGAAAAAATATATAATTAACTGGTTTGAAATCAAGAAATATTCATTAACAGATAGAGTGTATGGATTTTGCTGCTGTCATTTTTCCACGGGTATTTTTAATTATTTATGGACTTTTCATCACTTGAGCCAAAGAGACTCAAGTTATTAAACCAACAGCTCAAAAAAATAGAAAATAGAAATACTTGAATCTATTGAAGAAATTCATTAGGAGAATTCAACATCTTTAGCTGATTTAAAGTTAAAAATGAAGAAGGGTTGATTCAGCAAGAACCCACCCAGGTCAGAGAAAAATTATGTAAAAACAAATATACTTACTTCAAAATTATACTTTGCACTTCCTAGACTAGTTCTTTGTTTCTCCCAAAATTTCTCAGGTTTGATAATAAATGCCATATGAATATTGCCAGGAAAACATTCCTGAAAAACAAAGTACATTGGAAATATTAATTGATTTTAAAATAGCAAAAAAAACAAAACAGTCTGTTATTATCTAAGATACATAAATAGAAAACAAAAAAACAATATATAAATATACATACATATATATATATATATATATATATATAATATATACATATAAGTTCAAATACAAATAAATTGATGAAATCAGTTGGAGCTGCTTGAAGTTGCTTGGTTAAGTTTTATGGTATGTCAACAGCTACGATTCCAAAATCAAGGTAGGGCTATGAGGAATTCCCCTTTTAAAATTATTTTTTTATTGAATTAAAACTCTAAGGAAATTTCAATGTAAGCTTTACTTAAATGAAAGCAAAACATTTTAAGTTTTCTTTACACCACCATAATAATAATAATAATAATAATAACAATCATACCTGTAAAGCTTTCAGTATTGGCTTTACTGTTTGCCATGTGGAGCCCCTCATATCAAGAATAATTGTAAAGCCCCTGTCACGCACATCATCACTGAAAAAAAAAAGAAAAAATATATAATATCAATTCATTCATCAATATAAAATAATATCTAACAAAAAAAAGTTCATTTCAAGAAAAGAAATTTAAAATTTTAATTTTTTTTCAATAAAAAATATCCCAGCAAAAAATCCGATATCTGGAAATGATACCTTGAACTGAATAAAAAATACAAGTTTATTTTACATATTTCTTTTAAATTTACATTTGAAATTAGATTTGGACATTGAAGAAATGAAAATTTACACCCATTTTCTGCTATAAATTCTATATTTTTCTAAAATATTAATCCAATACAAGAAGTCATTATTCTAAATCATTGAAATTTATTATTTTCATAAATTACTTCATTTTTTTTTTTTTTTTTAATTTTTGTTCATCTTTTGGTGAACTTGTTTTATATCAATCTTTCAAAGCCCCTTAATATCTATTCATGATTTTTATAGTAGAATAGTAATTATTTAATCCACAACTGGAAGATAAATGAAGGAAGATAAACCTTTGAAAATCATTACTTAGAAAGGAATATAAGAAAATGATTGGAATTTCTTTGAATTCATTACAATATTCTATCTATCATCATCATCATCATCATCACAAGACTCCATGGTGAATTGATTGATCTTTGAAAACTTGAAGAATCCAGTTTTGACAGAAATTTTACAAAAACAAAAAAGAAATTAGTTTTCAATTATCATTTCTACTTATTTTCTAGTGCTCTATTGCATTATTCTGTAGAGTTTAAAGAATCTATCTTCTCTTATAAAAACAATTCTTCTCTATTTTGGAGAAATGTTGTTTGGGGTTCAACAAGAATGGCGACTTGATATTTAACATCATATTTTCAAAAAGATAACAGCAATAAGACTAACAGTCATTTACAGTGAATCCAGTTGTTTCTTATGACCATGTCTGATTCTATGTCACTTGAATTGTGGAATTTAATCTCTAGATTATACTTATCAAGTTCACTCAACTGACCTGGCTTAGTTATAGTCTACCAAGCCATGTTTGAGTCATTTTATAGTTATAGTCCACCATAGTTGAGTCATTTTATGCCTGAACAACATGCATATTTCCTCAATACAGATACTTTTTAAAATCTTTTTTTATATTGTAAATTATTACGAAGAATACAGTGCTTCTTGCAATTCATAACTCAGTTAACCTTTGGACATTGGTAACCTCATGATTAAGTCAACATGGCCAATATTTCAGCCTTCTGGGATCCTTTAATAGAATGGCTTGGATTGGCTAATTGGTAATTTTACTAAATATGTATCATCTTTTATGCTAGTTACCACTTTCTATGCCAGAGTCCAAAGGATTATAAAGTCCATAAAAATAAACCTCATTGTATCTGGGCCACGAATCATGTATGAGCAAAAATAAACAGAATTTTCAAAATTTGTGTTTATACCTAAAACATTAATGCTCACCACTGATATACTGGAGTCGGCAAGCAGTAATGCGCAGTTTAAATTTTAACCATTTGATTAACTTTCTTTTTGTTATTGTTGATCATGACTTTGAACTTGTGGCTTCATTCTATTGGCTAACAAGTGACAGCTGAATGACACACATCACAAAATTATGGCTATCATAAAATGTTTGTTTGTTTTGTGTTTAACAGCATATCAACCTTTTTAGGTCATTTTAAGGCCGAGAACAATTATTTATTTAAAAAAATATGTGTATATAAAAACAATGTTTATCATAACACAAGTTGCACTATTTAATCGATAGCTTGAGGGAAGATGGAGATTCATACCTTTCCCAAAGGTATTAGTCCACATGTCAACGTAGACGGAACAAATTGGATTCGAACCCCTGTACTACGGTTCTGAAGTCTGATTGCCTATCCACTGGGCCATGTCAACTACCCCCATAAATTATGTAAATAGTTCATTGATATTATATTGTTAACAACAATAATTTATGTTAATTAGGGCCCATATCCCATCTGCATGATAGATGGGGATGTATTCTAATGACTGAACATTGTCGTACTATTTAACCTTGTACCAAGTGATAGTGATGAAAAGATTTATTCTTTTCCTAGAAGTAGTTGCGGTCCAAAAGTAAATATAATCAACAACTATAGATTTTAACTTGTACAGGAAGACTTCAATTATTAACAAGCTGTTCTTTCTATCTTTGTTAAATACTTTCCTCCTGTTCATTGCCACCCCCAACTTCTGTGAGATTTGCTTGACTGAGGATCATTTCTTACAAAAGTCTAAATGCCAGCTGTTGAGTTGACTGAAAACTCCCCATTCTTTTTGTCAACTCTAAACAAACATGCTGTGCTGCCCTCGCCAAAAATGCCTTTGACATTTGGTTTAGGCAGCCAGCTTAACTCGGAATCACAACTAACAACACCAATTAATTCTAAAAAGGGTTTATTAGAGTGAAAACAGGTAA
>JAUZSX010000029.1:306934-327709 GCA_034780655.1 Idiosepius hallami | reverse complement strand
TCAATAATTCTCTCTCCTCCTCCTCTCATTGTTTTCTTATCTCTTCCTCTTTTGCATTTCTGTATTATGCTTGTTGTTGTCTTTTTAAAAAAAAATTCATTCATTTTTCCTTTCATTCCGTTCTGCCCCCCCTACATACACTCGTCAACGTGCACACACACCCACACATACATACATACATACATACATACATACATACATACATACATACATACTATTGTTTAAAGCTATGTCAAAATAATTTTTTTTAAACTATTTCTCATGTCCTAATCTAGATCTAAAAACAGAATACCAAGAGTTAGTGATCAATGAAGTAAATCTTGCTTTTAGATGTTTAAGATTAATTGGAAAATGGAAATGTGTCAATCTGATTATTGTGTACATATAGATTTCTCAGAAAATGTATTGTTACTATTTATATGATTTAAAATTGTTGTTCTTAACCTTTGTTTTCACTTAGTAGACTCTCTTTCTTAAGTGTTGGTCATTAAACAATATTATGTTTTTCACTAATATAAATTTTGAGGTTTTATTAAAAAAACAAATAGGATATAATTAAGCTCTATTATTATATGAAAGCTAATTTAACACAACTATAGTATTCTACAATGATTATAATGAAAATTAGTAATAATAATAATAATAATAATTATAGTGATTATAATTCTTTGCATTAAGTTTGTATTATTTTTTAAGTTATATTTTTCCTATGGACCCAAAGAAAAATTCCATGGACCTACTAGGATCCATATGGACACTAGTTGCAAATCCCTGATATAAAGTTTGTAATTTTATTTATTTATAACTTTTAAAATAACTCTTTTCAGTTCAGTTTTCACACTATTATTATAGTTGAATTTTTATTAATTGGAAAACTAAGTTAAGGAAAACAATTCAGGGTATGTAAATGTTCATAAAAATAGTGTCCAGGAAAAAAGCAATATATAAGTTAATCACAATAGCTATTGTAACTTGAAAAAAATAATATCAAACTCATCAGTCAATATTTATAAAGCCAGGTAAATTATTTTTTATGGTTTTAAGTTTTTTTTGTTTTTTTTTTATAAATCTAGGAGATTTTAAGGTATGATATTTATGATATTTCAGTCCATAAATATAACAGATTCATTTACTAAAAAGATTAGTTGCTAAAAAATCTGAATATCTATATTAAATATCAATTTCCAAACTGTGAAAGGCTGCATTTAAAAAACCCTGACATTTCTAAAAACCCAATAGCCCAGATCAAGATAGAAATCAATGAGTCATGGTTGGGTGAACCACAATAAAAAAAAAAATTATCTCACCTTTTTTACATTGAGGTTGATTAAACCTGAATATTTTAATTCAAACACAAACTAACAACTTAGACCTAAAACTATTATTCTAGATTAGATACTCATGAAACAATTTTGTATGTCGGGAAGTGAGGCGGTGAATATATAAGTATGTAATTATTCAAACAGAAAATTAATATTCACTAAAGGCTACATTTATTTTGTCCAACGACATACTTGAACCAATGAACTCATGTTCAGAAATGCAGGAAGAAACATTTGGTTAGAATTGTAAAATAATGAGAAGTGATGGTCTCCAGTGATGGTCACTATATGTGTATCCAAAAGAAACATGAAAAGAGATCAAAACTATGTTGGGAAGATAATTCAAGGCCGTTTTAAATCATGTAAAAGTGACAAACCCCTAAACTTGATAGGGAAATGAACATTGAACATTCCAAAAATTAAAATTTCTTTCGATTAAGAGTAAATAAAAGTGACATGAAAAGTTAACAAGCCAGAAAATAAATGGGTGCTGCATTATACTGTGTTTTTGTTCTTATCTAAATAAAGGATTCTTTTATTTATAATGTCATCATCTTCAAAGTCAACCTGGTTATTACCAGAGCAGGAATAGAAATCTGGAGTGAAGATGTTCAAATTAGAATAGTAAAAAGAATTTCTCAGCACCAAACTGAGTTACATCACTTAGGCATAGATTAGTCTTTTTCAAAATCAACAGACATTAAATGTGCATCAGACATAGGACTACCATCTTTGTTACTGCTTGAATCATTGTCTGTAAAGATAAACTATTTATTCTTACAAAAATCAAATACACTAGAGTCTAGTGTATTTGATTTTTGTAATGACTAGACATACAAATAAATCATTTTGGCTTAGGTTTTCAGTTGAACATTCATAACTCTTAACAAATAATAATAATAATAATGAAGTGCCATCATAAGTTATCTGTCATTTACCTTGGTACACTGGCAAGATAAGTCATTAATCTTCGCAGGTCCTCATATTTTAACCTTTCAGGATGTGTATGTGAAGGGAATGTCAGAATGGGGCCTCCTCGTTTATCCCGGCCACCTGAAAGTCAGAAAATAATCAAGAAAATAAATCTACCAAAAAAATTAATCTAAAAAAAACAAAGAAAATAGTAATATAACAAGAACAAAAAATTTACACTGTGTGTAGATGTTTTTATTCAAAAATAATTGATTGAATATGAAGGATATTTCATGTTTACATATTTTTTTTGAAATCTTTTAATAGACTTGATGTGTGGAAAACTGATTTAGGTGTCTATAGTTATAAGGCCATCTTAATGCTACAAAAAGTGATACCACCACTATTTTTAATATGTAATAAAATAATTAGCAGTTTATATTGGAATAGATATCTGCAGCAAAAAGTTATATTATAAAAATTATTAGAATTATAAAACTAAATAATGTATTTCAGTTTTAATCAAAAATAAAATCCTTTTTTTCTGTTTGGGCAAAAATGATCTTTTAATTAAATTGTATTTCCAAATAAACTCTCTTTTAATAACATTTAATTAAACATTAAATTTCAGTTTGATTTATAGTCTAACTTCAAAACTTTTTTATGAGATTTTTTCCTTTAGAAAAGTTAATTAAATGTTTTTGAAAAAGCACTCAATAAATTGTTTTTCGTTAATCAAATTAAAACACTTAAAAAGTGGTAATCTCATTTTACACTTTTTAGAGTAATTCAATTTATAAATAGGTCATATTCTATTATCCTCGCAGGTTATGGTAAAATAGTTTTCACAAATCAAAATGGGCTTTAATTTTGGAAAGGATTTTAATTATTTTTAAGGGATTAAAACTGAGATTTTTTTTTTTATGATTTTATTTTTGGGGGGTAAGAGGGTGGTGAAAAAAAAAATTATCAATCTTTAAAAATCTTTATGCAGTTCAGTTCGGTTCAGAAAAGAGGAAAGTAAAAATGCTAACATTCCTTAAAAATAATCTATTAGTTCTAAACTAGAATTAACAGGTTTATGAATATTTTATTTAATCTCCAATCATAAGGAAGAAAAAATTAAAATTGTCAATAAAATAATAATTGAACATTGGGGTGGAAGTATTTCATTTCACAGCAACATTTACCCTCCTTATATGCAAGCGATTATTTGTGTATGTAAATAGGGTCCTATTGTTAATAATAATGATAATTAATAATATTAATTTGCTAAAAAGCACTATTTAAAAGATTTAATACATTTAGTACCAAAACATCTTTTAGAAATAATTTGTGAATATTTTTAACAAAGAAATTACATATCAATCTCTATGGGTTATTAAATCTGAAATATTTTACAGATGTATATGAATATATATCTAAACCAATATATCTTAAGTTAATATAGACAACCTACTTTATTTATAGTTGTTATTCAAAAAGGTACTTTTATTCAAAGTCAGAATGAATATGTGATAATTGGTGTTAAAAGAGTAGGCCACATTTTCTAAAACTTCAAAAGAAAAATGATTGAAGAAATCTAACCTCTTACACTTAAATGTCATAACTCAAATGTAAATGGATGTCAAATATCAAACACCATTTTGTACATTCCAGTGATAAGCTAAATTTCAGCTATTTTTTTTGTGTTTTTGAGGTTTTTATGCTGGAACTATTTTAATGAAAATATAATTTTTTTCTTTTATAAATGAACTGTTAACATAACAGTTGTATTTCTGGCTATAGTCAAATGAAATAATTTACGTATCTTCAAAACCTATAATTGAATATTAATAAACCATAAATTTAACTGTATTCCAGTTTTAGAGTTCATTCTTTTACCATTACGCTACAAGTCTTTCTTAAATAAAAATTATTGGATTGACATGCATTAATTTGAAATAAATCAAGATTGGAATTCTTGATGAATAAAATAAAACATTTGTTTCATAAAATAATGGTAAAAAAGAAAAATAATGAAATGAAAAGTTGAAAAAATATTTATTTAATTAAAATTAGACAAAATAACTTTAAAACTTGCTCTACTAAATACATTACATATTACGTGTTTTCCAAGCATTGATCGATCGAACGATTATTAAAATAATTCATAAACTAATTAAAATATTTCATACTGTTTACAAATCTCAAACTACAATAGTTATATTTATTCTCATAAGATTTTGAAAATAGGTTCATTTTTTATGTGCTGCTTGTTTATAAGCTTCTGTGATCCAAAGAGTTATGTATATGACAATCAAGATCAGGACAACAGTTCAAGACATAAATAGTTTAATTCCCTATCCTGATCACAAACATATTCATACACTCAATATTTTAATCTAGAAATTGAAATCCCCAACAAAATGCATATAACAATAAACAAGTTTGATTCAGCAATTGTCCAGAGTTATAACAACATGCCTGTGATAATCACTATAAGCACTAGGAGTGACATCCTCCTCCCCTACCATTGGATGTTGGAAGGGAAGGAAGAGATGACACTAACAAAATTTTGTATGATAGTCAAGCTATTTGCACATGTAGGATACCAAGCAGATATTAGTCAATAGTCAGTCAGTAGGGACCTGAACAAAGAACACTAGCTATTTAGTGGATCTAAATAAGGCATCTTGGGTGTGTCTGTTAATGCTACCAATATTGTTTAAGAAAAACACAGGAGCCAATGGAACTGTATAATCATAAAAATTATCAAAATAATAATGTTGATATTCCTGAAATACTTTGAAGACTGGCTCCTTGTAAATTTTAGACTTTTTTTCATAGATTACCTATACTAAATATACAAAATACAAACAATGCCATTCTATCCATAGCTAGAAGGAAAGGGTAGATTTTTCCTCAGAAGTTTTAGCATTAAGTAATATTTAATTGGAAATAAAGTTGCGAGTTTAATTTGAAGAATGTAAAAGTGAATAATAAAATAATAAAGTGAGTAATAAGTTTGATTGCTTTCTCAGGACATTTATAAGACAAACAAAATAAAGTTTTAGCACAAAATATTGATAAATAAAAATGAGAAAATAATTTTCTGTAAAATCAGGTTAGAAAATATTATCATGACCAAAAAAAAAAAAAAGTTATTTGTGTGCCTGATGAAGCAAATGCTTATCTTTGGTTTCTCCTAATGTTAAATAAATAGATAGAACTTCCCACTTGGAAAATGTCCAAAGTTTACGAGGCCCATGTCAGTCATGTGAGGAATTACTTTATGTAAATTTGTTGGATTAATTCTAATGTAAAATCCAATTAGTTCAGCCTTTTTTTTTATTCTTTTCTCTATGGTTTGAATTATATATTTAATGAAATAAAAATATTGTCTAAAAATGGATTTTTAAAAATTAACAAAATAATATGCATTTTGATTTATCAGTCTCAACTACAGAACAATAACAAGCATGTGCATTAGTGTTGTGTCCATAAATACAGGTTTACAATCATGAATATTAAGAGTTTAATTATCATATGTGCGGCTAAGCTGCGCATCCATTCTCTTTAGCAGATACCAAAATAGCTGGCTTACATAAAGCCAGGCAAGTTCATATTGTGTAACAAATAGTATATCAGTATGTCATTTAACCAAATCAAATTAAAGAATTTTTTTTGGGGGGTGACTTTTTTTTTTTTGAGGAACTATATATTAATACATAAAACTGCAAGCATTACAGTAAATCTTTACATCTTCATATTGCACTGATGCTTATCAGAATTTTGTATAAAATATACATAAAAAATTGATCTTATATCTTAATTTTAGTTCAAATTGCATTATCATAATAATAAAAAGTTTCTTTTGTTTTTGTTTTTATTCCAAATAATTCTCTAAATGTATAAATAAAAAATACCATCCATTATGATATTAAACTTACTCCATTCTTTAAAAGTGGCTAATTTTAGAATCTGCAATGTTTAGTCGAGTGTTATTTCACATAAAAGTTTTACTTTATTAAAGACTAGCAGCTTTGCTTAGCATTGCCCTTGCAGCTTAAAAGTGGGTAAGGATTATTTAAGGAAGAGTCGGAAAAGAGAGCTAAGACTATTAATGGCCTTTTTCAGCATGAAGAAAAAAAGCATAGATGTTAACGGCCTTCGGTGACTGTCAGTTTCTTGCCTGCACAGTCATCAAACCAAAAAAATACCTATTTGTTTACATTCGTTTATGAAGAGTTTGGTCCAACCCTATATAAACAAACTCAAACAACTAGGTGTTCTTTTGGTTTAAGGACTACATTGGCGAGAAATTGACAGTCACCAAGGGCCATTGACTGTGTCTAGTTTACATGCTCTATCACTGATATTGAGCACAAACTATAAATATATAGGCAATATTACTCTAGATATATATATATCATTTTCTATCAATAATCTTCATACATCATACATTTTGACTCCAGAAAAACAAAAAGGCAAAAATTTGGGGTTTTTTTACCTGAAAGGTATGCTACCCTTTCTCTGAGTATAGGAACAATATCTGCTGCTTTCAACCCATCATTTCTTCTTCCACCTAGAATTAATAAGAAAGAAAAAAAACATTGAAATTCTATTTGTAAGCTAAATCTTCCTATTTCATTAAAAAAAAAAATTCAAAGATACAAAATAAAAATCCAATATTTTTCTTGCACATTTAAAATAAAAGAATGAAAAAAAATGAATCAATAAAACAATTTCACAAGTGAGTAATAAGAAAATCTGTGAAGATCAAAACAATTCGTAATGGAAAAATGTCATCCATAGAAAATTGCATTGGTTTAAGAACTTGTTATTTTCAAATCCCAACTGAGATAACTTGTGTTTTATTTAAAATCACAAGTTTAAAATGTGTACACAATAGCTCCAAAAAATATAATTATGGATTGAAACGGTTTTTCTTCAACTCTTTAGTGATATCAGGCAAAAGACACACAGATATTTCAATCCTAATGAGAATGGCTCTGAATGACAAATTGGGTACAAAGAATAATTAAAAATTAAGCTATCAATCTCTTTAGAAGTATTGAAACATGAAAAGTTTATAAATAAAACCAAACAATATTAAAACTAAATCTAAAAATATATTTGAATAAATATGATTAAAGTGGTTTGAAAATTGATTTTTTACTCTTGATATTTAACATTTGTAACATTCATTTTTCAACAAGACAACTATCATGAAAAGCACTTAAGATCTTATTTTCTTTGGGTATATGAAAGATGTTGTGTGTTTGTCTTTAATCTACTGCTTCTGATTGAAGAATATATTGGTTGTATCTAGACAGCAAGCAATTTTAATAGGTTTCACAAAAGATAAAAATAAAGTATCATCTGATTTTTCTTTTTTTTTTTTTTTTTCATGTATTAACACAACTATGACATTTCTTGGACAGATAATACAAAACAGATCATTAATGAAGAAGAGTTCATTCCAGCTGTTGCTATTCTGAATGCTTTAGGCTCATTTGTTATCAATTATAAGACAATGCAAGATTGATAATAAATTTATGGCTTGAGTCATCGTCATCATAATGCACAAGCACCTTTATGTGCTACAGTTTTCAAAAAATAATAGAGCAGCATTATTATGACAATGTTCAAAGATTTTAACAAAGCTTATTTTTGTCAGAGTTAAATAGATTTAGTGAAATAAATATTAATTCTATTTCATTCAGTTATCAGGATGGATCTTTAAGAATTTAATTGCATTGAAATTATAAAGTATTTAATTTAAACTGAACAATTTGTAAATGGAATAATGGTAAACAAGAAAAAAAAATTGAATTAAAAATATTAAAAAGAAAAATTAAAATCATTTTTCATGAAAATTTAATGTAAAACTAATATTGATTGAAGATATTTAGTTATCATTAAAATACAATATTGGCAATGTTTTTGCAACAAAATCAGAAAACTAATTTTTTATATTCAATAAATCTATTATTAAGCTACAATAAACCTCCTTTCTATGCAAAGCTTGTATTAAAAGTAAAATTGTAAATGACAAACATATTATGTGAAAATTATTGGCTTTCAAAACTCTATGAAAGTTCTTTTATATTTTCTTTGGCTGAAAGGAAGAAAGTTCTAATTTTTTAAAAGTGAGGCATATTTGCAAAATACGATAGAGCATGGATATGATTAGATTAGGCAAACACTATACCATTTCTGTCAACTAAAACATTTTAATTAACTAAAACACTAGTGTTTGCCTAATCTAACTATATCTGTGTTCGTTCTTTTTTTTTTTCTTCAAATATTTATTTTTGTTAATCATTTATTTAGTGCAGCATTAAAAGTGTACTCATAGAAAAACTTAGTTTTTAAAACTATAATAGATTTATATAGAAATTGTGTAATGTTATCAATTTTTTTCATTATATAAATTCAATAAGTATTTCTAATTTTTTACTTGATAGAAAGAAAAGTTAAAAATGTTTTTTACATATAGAAGAAAAAAACTTTACAGTATGTTTTTAAAACATTCAGCCATTTGATTAAAGATTTTTTTTTTAAATTGGGAAAACTAATTTCTAAAAGAATAAAAATATTTGGGATAAAATGTGAGAATTCACAAGTAAATGACAATTGTTCTCTTTTTGAGAGAACCAAATCCTATGTGTGTATGCAGGTTCTTAAATAGATACTTCAAATATTGTAAAAACAATGAATGTTGTGCCCCAAAAAATTCTTAAGTTATCAATAATTTTTCCTACTGAGAAAAATAAATGCAATTTTAGTTTTAATTTTTAAGGATAAATTTTTTTTTAATTATTTCAATCATAAAATCTCAAAGCCTTTTTTTTTACCTGAAACAAAGCAATTTGGAATTTTTTTTTTTCTTTTTTTTTTTTTTTAACAAACGTATTCTTATTTTATCATGAAAAATAATGAAAATGAATTATGAAAAATGAATGATAATCCTATGAAGTCTGAGGGAAAAATAATTGGATATACAAAAGTGTATCAACGACATAAAAGCAGGTAATTGTTATGAAATAGTTAATTTCCTGAAATAGCTTTTAAAAATATTTCTCATATTGAAGAGATAGAAAAATAAAATATTTCTAATTTAATAACTTTATAGAAAGTCTGAGAAAAGTACAAATACAAACTGGTTTCAAATGATGTTTTTTGAATAAATATAGATTTGCTTAAAAAATAACCTTAAAAATAAACAAAATCTCATGTTTTGCTTATTGTTATATAAGTTATTTCATATTTTTGGCCATTTTTTTCTAAAAGATATAGTTTCATGCATTTATTTAGATTTCAAAGACGATTATTTGAAAGAAGGTTGCATTTGGTTACTTAAGAAAGTTGTATTGAGGATTTAATATAGATCTGGTCTTCAAAGTTAAAGAGGTTTGCTAAAATTAATAAGATTATCTAACTATGGGATAGGATTGTTAGTTTTAAAGAAAACTAAATATTAAAAAAAAAAAAAAAACACTATTTCTGTCTGTTTCTGTTGTTGTTGATAATTACCCCACTCAACTCAAAATAAAATCAGGACTAACATTTTGTACATCATGAAAGAATAGTTTCTTCCTAATAAGAACTGTGAGACTTGTTATTCATGAATAAAGAATTTCTTCCATAAAAAAAGCAAAAGACATTGTATGGTTATTACAACATAGAAAGCAACAAATAAAAAATGATTCTTTGTTTTCTAGAGATTGCATCTATCTTGACTTGATTCCATCAAAACATTATGTCATTTTTGTTGTAAAGAAGGTGAGGAGTCTAACATTGATACAAATCAGTCTGACAATATTATGATGACCACCAAACAATGAACAATAAAAGCCTAACAAAAATGAACAGCATTCAAATTATATACCATTTTAAACAAGCTTTTAACATCATGCTATTTACAAAAAGAAAAAAAAAACAAATGTTATAGAACATTTAGAACAAAAGTTTAACAAAAACTGTTGTTTTATAATTATAAACATGCAAATACATCTTGACATGATAACTAAATCTTATTTTAACAATATATTCTTTATAAAGACATTCTTATCTATGATTTAAAAAAAAATTCAATTCTTGCCAAAATTGAACAAATTACAAATAAATTAAGTCTTTCAACAAAATGAAAATGGGAGGGTGGGGCATATTCAAAATAATTTTTGTTACACTAGGAAAGTAAATGGAACCAACAACTTTAAAACAAAATACTAGTCTATTGAGAGACCGGCAATCAGCCAACCAAGTGCCTGTTTAAACATCTGATTAACAAAAAAGAAAATTATGGATTCACATGGATTTCTCAAGTGAATTTTAAAAAAAGTTATATCATAGCACAAGGACTGATAGAATCCAGGGTGTAGAATATAATTATGTCATTGCCAAACATTCCTTCACATAAAAAAGTGTTCTTTTTTATTATTAAACTTAATTTATTTGTTACATACATTTTCTTTCAAGAAAGTATTATAAAAATAATATCAGACATTTTTTAAAACAAATAAAAAATTATAATAGAAAATGTTCTTTATTCTTCCTATTGGGGCAAATTGTTACACAGTCAGCAATTCAATAAACAAGAATCTAATAATAATAATAATATTAATAATAATTGATAGAAAAACAGATTGGCAAACCTAATACTAATATTTTTTTTTTTTAAGTATTTTTCCTTTTCTTGAATCCTAATTTCATGCAACCTCTATATTTGATTAAATTTCATTGACCGCAACCATTAAAATGTCTGTCCTCACATTTTGAATCAGAAATACTGTTAAAGAGAAAATTTTATTCAAAAGAGACTGACTTATTGCACTGAAAAATTAGATAGGATTTCAAAAAATCTTTTTTTTTCTTTTCTATACATTATCATCAACACCTATTTGGTAAAGTTCTTAAATATTTCTCAGAAACTGCGCGCAAAATTCATCAGTTGAAATTGGAAAAATTAATGATGTGTACCCACACACCTAACAGCCTGTATATCAAATTTCAAATCTCTAGAACAAAAATTGGCTGGTATAGACTGTTCCTCAGACAGATACACACAAGACCTAATGTATATTCCCTGATGTTTGGATGAAGAATTATATCATGCTGTAATGAATAAGAAAAGTGCTCAATACAGTTGTACAGGACAAATCAAAAACAATAAATAAATATATGTGTGTGTGTGTACACACACAAACAAACACACCCGCACTAGAAGTATTGCCTTGCTTTGTCCAGGTGATGGGAACTTGCTACTAAAGTAGTAAAGAAAGCCTATTATATAGAAAAACAGCATTGTATAAGAAAATTTGGTAGTCTGAACCATTGTGCTATGTAAATTTTGGTTGTACAAATATTTTGATGTTCACTTTTATGTTCATTGATTTGCATCTTTTGTAATTCTAAATTTTGACCCCTTAGCAACTATTTTAGGATTCAAACCAAAATTAGAAAATGTTTCCAAAATCTAAATACCCCATTTTTCAAATTTCAAGTCATTAGACCTAAAATTGGCTGAGTAGATTAGGAGAGATCCCAATGGTTGAATCTTTCAATTTTGACACCTTAGCAACTAAATTTCTGACTCAAAACCGATGAAAAAGGGTTTTCAGAGGGAGCTAATTATATTGGAAAGCAATACAATACATTATGTTTGTAAAACGGTAAATGTTCTTCTAAATGTCAATTCAAACTGTTATTCATGAAATGTAGTTTACCAATGCAAATTTTGGTGGTCCAAATCATTGGACTATGTACATTTCAGGGGTTTGAATGCTTTGATGATCGCTTTGGTGTTCATTTTGATCTTACTTTTGGTAATTTCGAATTATGACCCCTTAGCAGCTCAAAACCAATTAAAGAGTTTTCCCTAGCTCTGAATATACAATATATCAACATTTAAGTCTCTATACCAAAAATTGGCAGCATAGTTTGGTAGAGACTTGACCCCTCACCCACATACTAAGTCAGTTTTATAGATATACACATATTAGACTAGACGGTACTGAAATCAATAAAGGGAAACACAATTAGATCAATCATTTCTTTTCTAATCTGTATAGTTTTTCCATTATTCAATTAATTGGTTCTTACATGGATTAAACTCTTATCAGTAAGTAAATCTAAAAATCCAGAATTGATGGTATGAATAATCTCTATAATTAAAATACTTGAAGGCTGGGAGGAGAATTTAAGAACCTTGATTTAGAGAGAGAGAGGGGGGGAGAGAGCGCGAGATAAAAAAAAAAAGAATTTTTATAGTTTCTTATAAAAACTGATATTTAGAATTAATAAAATGAAAAGATTCCAATTTCTGAATTAGAATTATTCAAGTGAAAAGTAATCCGATTTCTTCAGCTAAAATTAAAACCAATTGAACTCATTTGTATCTAGATCAAATGAAGAAGTGAAGTTTCAAATTGCAATTGGATAGAATTAGAATAAATGGATTCCTTGGAATTCCTTATGGTACAGCACTTTGTCAAATCAAGCTGGCTGAAAAACTGCTCTGTATCATCTTTAAAAAGAATTTCTTTTTTATAGGATTTTTTTAGTTTGTTAGAGAATTGTTATTTCTTTTAAACTAACTGTTTAAAAATTAACCCTTTTTAAATAGTAATGTTATGTCCTGCTTGTAACAAAGAAAAATATAAAATAAGATTCTAGAAAATATGACAACTTAGCTTATTTTTTACAAAACATAATTTTGCCTTAAAAAATAGATCATAGTATAAAAAGACCATAGGTGTGAGCAACCAATCAAGAAAAAATACAAGGTAAAAATTACCATCAAGAAATTCTAATTTTTAATTCTCATAATATTCAGAAAAAATCCATAATTTTTCATAATGCATTTTATTCTTTTTTATGGGTTGATTGTATATCAAATCAGTTTTATGATTTCTTTATCATTAATAAATAATCAAAACTGTATTTGTAAATCAATACATTAGTATAGAACTAATTTGAAAACAATAGATTTCTGATACTAGACATTTTAAACTCAAGTGACAAATAAAAAAAAACAACAATAAGTGCTTGACATATAAAATCTACAATGAGTATACATATTATAAAATGAAAAACACGACAATGAACAATTAAAGACATGCCAAACTATATATATATGTGTTTATATATACAAACAAACAACAAATACAAAGAGAGCTACACAGAAAGAAACACATTGAACGTAGACTAAAGCCATAATCAATGACGGACACTTTTGTATGAAACATACAACTTACCTTCGTATAGTAGAGCTGCCAACCCAAAAAGTTCCTTAGCAGGATGTTGGGCTACAAAAAATGGGGAAGTGATATGATTTATTGAATTTCAAGGAATGCTAAAGAGTGGCTAAAGTAACCAACCAGTAGAAAGTGAGGCTTGCTTTGTTTTTTAGATTTGCTGATTAAAAAAAACTTGTCAAAAAACAAGTTAGTTGATCTCATAAAAATAGAATTCCTCCTTGACATTTATCAGTTCAAAAACAAGCTTAGAGTGTCAAATATTAGTTATGAAACAAATAATAAAGTCAAATATAATATCCATCAAATTATCATTCACTATAATTGACCTTTATAGAAGTTTTAGACTTGAAAACACTAATAATGATAATAATAAACTGAAATAACTTGATAAAAAAAAAAAATTTAGATGGTTAAACTTAAAAATGTTAAAAAACAAAAGAACTACAACCACTCGCTTTAGTCAAAGCAGACTTAAAAACCTGACTGAAGATTTATATCAGATACAAAATAAGATTTTTAAATAAGTTAAAAAAACCTCAAGTATTAATTCACTATAAATAAACAACAAGGACACATCTAATGTTTCAGTTTGATAAAAATCCAAAAGAACGCTCAAGAAAGATCAATATCGGGATTATTGAATGTTTTTACAAATTCGTTTGCTGTTATGTCATGGTAGATGGCTATCACTAAGTGGTGCTGGTGGTCCAGTAGGAGGAACTGTCTCGTTGATATATCCATACAAAAATAGAAGAATCTGATAGAAGAGTCAAAGACACACATGTCAAAGATCAAAGCACTTGATACTGACAGAAGAAAAATCAAAGGGATTTAAATGCTCAGAACAGAAATGTATTTCAATTTGATCTTTGGATGTGAATTTAGCATAAGAATCATAACAGATGCATCTTGGAAACTATTATAATAGAATTCTTCTTTAACATGCAGTAAAAAAAAAATAATAATTTTGTATTTATATTTTAGACTAAGATTGACAAATCCAAAAAAATTAATGACATCTACATGAAGAATTTAGATTTCAATTCTAAAAAAATGGATCAGTATGAACATAGTGATTGCCACCTTGTAATGGTGGAGAACCTTGCGCGTTCCAATGAACCTGAGAGCAATGCCGTTTGGAGCTTGGGCTCCGGGTAGGGCCACCCATGGCGGTAAGGTTCAGGGGGAGATTCTAGACAAAGCGCGATCTGGATGTAGCGGATGATTACAACAATGACACAACGGCACTGATGGCCTCCAATTGTCATGGTTCTCTATGACATTGGAACCAGGCCCTCCTCTGTCAAGGGGCGGTGTAGTGACTGCAGGTGCATGTCTCCCCACGTTAAAAGACATCACTCGCTGGCGTCCTTCAAAAAGGAACTCATACGCTCATCTGAAGCCCAACAGGAATCAAGAAGATGGAGGACAGTCATACTCAATTTTAAGTGACCACTGATGATCCTGATGGGTGATAATAATTTTCTTTTGGGGAAAACAGAAAATACAAAGCAGGTGAAAAATGTTTCAGATTAATTATTGATGTCAATATTAGTTTTAAAAACAGAAAAAAAATCATATTATGCCTCAGGTAAAAAGGATTGAAATTGTGTTATTTTTTTTTTATGATTAGTACACAAGTATCTAATACTTAGCTTATCAAGAAGATTTTCAAGTGTAATGCTGTCACCATAACCTACCTTGTGCAAAATATATATCAATAAAGTCTAGTGTTATGGTTTCCACAGTCAGAATGTATGAACAAAAAGATTTAACAATTAAAACAATTATTTATAAATGATAACAGCTCTATTGGCTTTTATTATTACAAGGTGAAAGTAACAATTTAGAAATTTAATTAATACTTTAAAGAACAAAACTATAGGTATTGTCATTAGGTTAATAAAAAATAAACTTGAAATAATAATACATCTTTATGCCAAACAAAAACATAAAATACTACTGTTTAAATATATAATACTATTCTATATTATTAAAGCTCTACTAGTATCCAGCATTTCATTCATTAATCACCATTCTCTTCACTTATTTTAATTTTATAAGTCCCGCTATATATATATGTGTGTGTATATACATACACAAACATACATGGTTCTATGGACAAATTTACCTTTAGTAGACCCCTGAGAACTAAATATTTTCATTTTCCAAGCCAAATAGAAAAAATAATAATTCAAAACTCAGTTACAGCTTAAGAAAGTATAATCCATTTCATTTTTAAGTATTTTTTCTTCTTCATAAAAATTTGCTTAATTTTTTTTTAACAGACTTGTTAAAAAATTAAGAGTATATTGATAGATTTTCAATTCTAGTCTATTAAATTTTTTTATTGTTTCAAGTATTTTGACTCTCTCATTTAATTTTTAAAAAAATAATGGTTTAATAGACATTTACATACAGTATTTGAAAGATTGTTAATGAAAAAAAACAGTTGGCGAAAGATAAGCATTTTGTAATTTTAGTTGCCAAATCACTTGCAAATGTGAGTGTTTTGCTCACAGCCTCATCCCTGATTTTATACATTTATATGTATATTCAATAAAGTTTTGTTAAAAAGAACAGAAATCTATTTGTTTTTTTTCTCTAATTTTTCCAACTTTCGGATTTTAATCTTTATATTAGGTTTGAAGCATTTTAAAAACATACTGTAGACCCAAGTTCTTGCAGACTTCTTAGAGTCCATCTTTGGAGGTGGATGTTTTGTAACATTTATTAGTTTTTAACTTACAGAAAGATGTTTTTATCTGATTTTTTTTCTGTTACAAATTTAATAAAAATACGCTACAAAAAATAATACTCTTTTTGAAAGATCTAGTGTTTGGCAAAAATACATGTCAATTAGATTAGGAACAGGAAAGCAATCAAACAATGAAATGATGCTTATATATGATCTAAAAGTAATAGTAATAATAATCCACAAATACTTCTTCAATAAATACTAAATTTTAAATCTTAAATCTCTGGTTGAGTGAGTTAAAGCAGTATATATAAAATAATTATAGATAAATCATTCGTTTTTCTTGTTAATTTACAAGGTAACTATGAGGAAAGCTCTTAACCTTTAACAAAAAATCTATCTGCTATTAGAAGAATTCAGATTGCATTGTTTAAAAAAAAAAAGGAGTTATATACAGAATTCCACAATATTAAATAAGAACCATAAAGCTTAAATAGAATAATTTTTATAAAAGCAAACTTGCATTATAAAGATAATAATTGAGGAAGATTTCTAATTCTGTTCTATTAAAAGTTCAACTTATCTATATTTGATTGATCAGTTGCATTTTAAAAAGTAGGTTTTAACAACTAGGATCCAGAAGAAATGATTTGATATCAAAATTAGGTTAGTCAGTTAGTTATTCAGTAGCAATCAGTCAACATCAAGTACTTATATTCTTTATTATTGTTGGTTCAGTAATATCATTTTTATGATCTCCCATAAGTGCCACTGAAAAATATTTTTCAAGGATTTCTAAAGTTAATAGTTTCCTTCTGGATAGATTTTAAATAGATGAACACAATTTAAAATATTTATATCTTAAGAATCAACATTTATAAAATAAAATAAAAATTATGTGTGAACTAGATTAATAAATCCAAATTTACTTTTAAATATATGAATGTTTAAGTTATTTAGAATCAGTACTATACTATATTTTAAAAAATTATATGTATAGCAAAAAAAACCCAGAAACAGCATAAAAATAGCAAGAGATAGAGTATGTAAACAAACTAACATGAAACAATAAAATAAATCAAGATAATTATATATAAAAAGATTAAACAGAATGGACTTCTGGCAATTTTTTTTAATAATTATTTTAATGATTTGAATTATAAAATTTTAAAAAATTCAGGATTTTATTTTCAAATTTATTTTTAAATGTTTAATAATAACCATTTGTGTTACAAAGAACTTTTAGAGCACATATACTAATTAGAACAAGAGTTGCTTTGTTTTTTTTCATAATTAGTAAAATAAATTGGTAACTGATACCTGAAATATTTCTGAGATCTAAAAAGGACAAGGAGTGCAAAACAACAGAAGTGAAAAAAGAAAGGAACTGAGGCAATGCTAAAGTGGTTTTAAGCTTAAGTTGCAGAAATGCTAACAACTTGAACCGAAGAAGAAACTGAAAATGTAAATATGTTAGAACAAGAGACATTTCTAAAATTGTTGAAGTAAGCTAATAAAAACTTTCTTGTAAGGTCAGTTCCATTTTATTGCAAGGATATTAAAAGCAGCAAGTTACAATTTCTTACAGATAGAAAATTAAATAAGATTTAAGATTCTCTTATTTCTGCTCAGCTTTAAAGAACTGATATTCCTTAAGAGTTGATATGCTATTGAACAAAAGCATTTTTATCTAATTTTTAATTGTAAGAATATTAGAGCGGTTGAAATAAAAGAATAAAAGAAAATTTATTTCCTTCCAAAAGAAAGTAGATGACAAAAATACAGTCACTAAAATAAATGTGTCACAAGTTTGATAATAATATCACAAAAGAAGTTTAAATTGATAGTACTGAATGCCAAGTGGAAACCTTTGAAGTATGAGGTTTAATTGACACAAACAGACAGTTTTGTCATATCACCTGCTAGTGGTGCTGGTGCTAGTGCTGCGTAACCCATTACATAGCCAAAACCTCAGTAATTAAATCAGTTCTCAGAGTTGACTGATAAGGAGAGTAGTTTATTATCTAACAAAACAAAAGAAACCAAAACCAGTCAAAATCCAGATAAATCTTTTTCTAAAGTCAATGTCTATTTGGCATAAGTTTAAAACCATTGTTGAATTCTAAAGGTGGAACACCATGCAACAGACAATAGTAGCTTAGTAGAAAGCACAAGCAATGAGTATTTAAAAATACATTTACAGTATATTTAATAGAAAGCTTTGTGGAAAAGTTCACATTTTAATTAATTTATCAAATTTGTTTTATTTCTTCAACTCTTATTAAAATTCAAAATATAAACACTTATTTCCAATGATATATATTTCAGAAAGTAATGGACCGCGGCGGTGGAGCATTGGTAGAAGCTCGGGCTCTGAGATCGCATTATGAGAGTTCAAATCGCAGTCAAAACCATTACATTCACCTTTAGCTGCCTTGGGCACATGGGGTTCGTTAACTCGAGAGAGTAGCTCATCTAGATGAAGGGCAACACTGAATGTAAAAAGCCTGGGTAAGAGCACGTAAAAATGGCCTTGTGCCAAACTTGGGTTGGTGCTCACCAAGTAAATATAATATTTCAGAAGGTAATTGTTTTCCTCAATGAATTGAAAGATTTTACCATACAAATAGAATCAAGTAACTTGTGTGTTTTTTTAATGGTTGAAAATGTAACAGTCGCTGGTTCAGTCATTAAATAACCAAGCCAGCATATGTACACATCTGCACAATTGTACAGACAGTCTTTTTGTCACGTCAGTAGTTAACCGAGGGGTGACCTTCTGACATCACCGGAGTGCATAAACAGAGGGAACAAAAATGCATGTGGCTGATTTTTTAATATATGCATGAATTTTGCATGAAATATAAAAATACCCCAAATTTGTTAAAAATGTTATCCAAGTAATTTTCGGTTTCTATATGAATCATCATGAGGAATTTGCATAGGGGTAAAAAAAAATACTTTTAGAAAAAGAAAAATTGCAGACTTGTTATTTTCTAAAAGAAATTGTGTTAAGTGTCAATTACTCTTTGGAAACTGTTTTGGAATCTAATTTATTTAAATCTGATGACATCGTTTAAGAGGAAGTGTCAATACACAACACTAGAAAGAAATGCATTTAAAAAAAATGTTTGCATAGGTTAAAAACTTATTTAATTCAGTCATCTAAATTTATTTATATATGTATATGGATTTTATTGTTTAGTTTTCTTTTTATTTGTTTGTTTTACAGCATATCAACCTTCTTTTTTGTATTCGTACTATGTTGTTAAAGAAAATCAACAGAATTTCTAATTTTTTTACTTTACTTTTTTTTAAGTTGCCAAAAATCAGGGAATTATTCAATGATTACAATTTTCTTTATTTTTAAAAATATAATAAACTTTATAGTGGTTTAGTTATTTCATTTGAATTTTTTTCTCTCTCTCTTTTTTTTTTTGCTTAAATGTACCTCACCTTTTTCATTTTTTTTAACCCCAGAAAAACCAGACCTTTTTGTAATGACACTAGTTTTAGAAAGATGAGTAGATGAACATTTGAAACTAGAAACATTTTTTAAGGGCACCACTTTTAACTCAAGGTGCAGGGTTCTTAAAAAAAACTCACATATGTATATACAATTAGCTAATATCCATGTAAGTTTTCTGTGATATATTTCCCAAATTAGAACGTATTCTAAGATGGCATATTCCTACTAAACCTGAATAAAGTTAAAGAGAGAAGTTATCAATCAGCTGATGTACTGGCAAAAATATGAGGAATGCATTCAATGTTCAAATGTAATGATGGGATTAATATAACAAAATAACCCACAAAAACAAATCACAAAGACAGGCACAAAAAAAGACCACTAGTTTAATAATGGAGTTATAGCTCCGAAATATAATTGACTACTACCTTTAATGCATCATATAGCCTTAATAAACTTTATATTTATTATCAATTATCCTATGATGCTTCAGAAGAATTACAATTAAGTATACTTTGGCAGTAAACTTATTTAAATAAAATTTGTTAAACTCAATCGATGTATGAGTTTTTAGTATTTTTCTTTTGATCTCTTCAATTTTTCTATTTTTTTGATGTTAAGTGTTAGGTTTTTTATTAATTGTAAATGGTCTTACGGTACCCTAGCGCTTTCAGACCTGACAGGGGTGAATGTTAACCAAAATACATATTTTTCGATAACTTTACAATAAAAGAATGTTACATAAAACATTTGAAAAAGCACCCACATTGCGCATGAACGTTTGATGATTAATATTTTTCAAACAAAAGAAAATGGATTTAACACCTCTCTGAAAAATATGTATTTTGGTTAACATTCACCCCTGAAGATGGACTCTGTCGGGTCTAAAAGCGCTCAGGTACTACAAGACCATATACAATTAATAAAAACCCTAACACTTAACATCAGAAAAATAGAAGAAATGAAGGGATCTAAAGTAAAATACTAAAAACTCTTGCATCGATTGAGTTTAATGAATTTTGTTTATATGAAATGTCAAAAGGAATGTTTTTTTGGTATTAGTGTATTTTCGCACCCATGGGTGTTCATATGCAGTTTGAACTAACTATCACTAAATATGGCACCCAT
>JAUZSX010000029.1:289373-306834 GCA_034780655.1 Idiosepius hallami | reverse complement strand
TTAGTGTGTATGTATGTGTGTGTATATGTGTGTGTATGTATGTGTGTGTATGTTTTTATATATGTAAGTGTGTATGTATTAGTTTAAGACTTGCAATAAAGTAAAATAACTTCTGAGTTTATGAAATTTATTAGTGTGTATGTATGTGTGTGTATATGTGTGTGTATGTATGTGTGTGTATGTTTTTATATATGTAAGTGTGTATGTATTAGTTTAAGACTTGCAATAAAGTAAAATAACTTCTGAGTTTATGAAATTTATTAGTGTGTATGTATGTGTGTGTATATGTGTGTGTATGTATGTGTGTGTATGTTTTTATATATGTAAGTGTGTATGTGTGAGTTTGAAACTATGTAACAAAGTAAAATAACTTCTGAGTTTATGAAATTTATTAGTGTGTATGTATGTGTGTGTATATGTATGTGTGTGTATATGTGTGTGTATGTTTTTATATATGTAAGTGTATATGTGTGAGTTTGAGACTATGTAACAAAAAAAAATAATTTCTCAGTTTACGAAATTCATTAGTGTGTATGTATGTGAGTGTATGTATGTGTGTGTGTGTGTATGTTTTTATATATGTGTGTATGTGTGAGTTTGAGACTATGTAACAAAATAAAATAATTTCTAAGTTTATAAAATTCATTAGTGTGTATGTATGTGTGTGTGTGTGTGTGTATGTATGTGCATGTTTTTATATATTTAAGTGTATACATGTGAGATTGAGACAATCACAAAGTAAAATAATTTCTGAGTTTATGAAATTCATTAGTGTGTGTGTATGTGTGTGTGTGTATGTTTTTATATATGTGTATATGTCTGAGTATGAGACTATGTAACAAAATAAAATAATTTCTGAGTTTAAGAAATTCATTAGTGTGTATATATGTGTGTGTATATGTTTGTGTATGTGTGTGTGTATGTTTTTTTTATATATGTAAGTGTATATGTGGAGTTTGAGACTATCTAACAAATTAAAATAATTCCTGAGTTTTACGAAATTCCGTTAATGTGTATGTATGTGTGTGTGTGCGTGTGTATGTATGTATGTGTGTGTGTGCGCGCGCGTGTGTGTGTGTCTAAATGTGTATGATTATGCCAAACCTTTTTTTGGTTAAAATAAAGTGAACACTGAAAAATATTTTGTAAAGGCAATGTTACATATCCGATACAACCACAAATATAATTGGACATGTACAAGATAAAGCAAGGTATGGGCCTCTGGTATTGGATACTCTCTGAGTGCATTTCCTGGTTCAATAACATATCATCTTTTTCCCTGGGCAAATATGGGCAGCAAGGGAGGAGCAGTGGTTAAAGCAGGGACTCTGGAATCATATTACATAAATCAGATCCCTAATTTTTTTTTTTTTTATTTTTTTTTTTTGGGGGGGGGAGCATACCCTTGTCTTGATTAGACCAAAAATATTGCAATTTGGAACAATTTAACCTTCGGACCCTGACTTAGCTGGAATAATTTAGCTTTTTGGATCCTGACTTAGCAAAATTACCAACTCAGTCAGTCAGAGCCATTCTATTACAGGAATATATTGTGGCAAAAAAATAAAGTCTCTTTTTGCCGTAGTTTGTTCGCGCAGATATATTACCTTTTAGGGTTTAAAGGCTTAACTTTGTAAGGCTATGTATTTCGCTTTTCTGTCAATATCAATTGTCTTTGGAGAGAGATCCACTTGGCCTAGTAGGTAGGCAGTCAGACTCTAGGATCCTAATATGAAGTTTGAATCCTAATTGTTTAATTTGTGTTTATAATTTGACTAATACCCTTAGGAAAGGTATGAATCTGCACATTCCCTCCAGCTTCGGGTTGAATAGAGTAAATCATGTTATTCAAAAATCTACATGTGGACAAAAAGAACGTTTATCAAAAAATGATTGTTCTCGGCATTAAATATGGTCATTATTAGACTAATACCCTTAGGAAAGGTATGAATCCCCACATTCCTTCCAGTTATTGGTTAAATAGAGTACATTGTGTTATTCAAAAATCTACATGTGGACAAAAAGAACGTTTATCAAAAAATGATTGTTCTCAGCATTAAATGACCTAAAAAGGTTGATATGGACCACATAGTGCATATTGTGTTATTCAAAAACCTACATGTTGACAAAAAGAATGTTTATGAAAAAATGATTGTTCTCGGCATTAAATGACCTAAAAAGGTTGATATGGACTAAATAGTGCATATTGTGTTATTCAAAAACCTACATGTGGACAAAAAGAATGTTTATGAAAAAATGATTGTTCTCGACATTAAATGACCTAAAAAGGTTAATATGGACTAAATAGTGCATACTGTGTTATTCAAAAACCTACATGTGGACAAAAAGAATGTTTATGAAAAAATGATTGTTCTCGGCATTAAATGACCTAAAAAGGTTAATATGGACTAAATAGTGCATATTGTGTTATTCAAAAACCTACATGTGGACAAAAAGAATGTTTATCAAAAAATGATTGATCTTGGCATTAAATAATCTAAAAAGTTTGATATGCCTTAAAACAAAAAATCAAGAACCATAGCTATGGCACACACTGATGTCAATGCAGTTTTCATTCATTAATCAAGTTCTTGGATGGTATTACAGCAGGGGTTTTCAAACTTTCTGACTTGCTGACCCCTTCATATTTCAGGTTTTACCCTAGGGACCCCCTTATAAACTCTTATAAAATATATACATAAATTTTTGCTGAAAATAACATATTTTGCATTAATGCAATAAAATCTGGTTTTAAGCTTACTTAAGACATAAGTATTCAAATACTCAAATTCAAATATTCAAATTTTTTGTATAAATAACGTTGACATGTTATAGAAACTTTTGTCATTTAGGAACATTAATAAGTAAAAATAAATATCCAGACATTGAAAATTTATACTTTGAATTACACATGATGAGTTAATCCACGGACCCACTATCTTCTTCTTGCAGACCCCTTGTGGACCGCAGAGCACAGCTTGAAAACCCCTGGACTCAACCATCCCTCAATCCAAAATGAATGCCCTGCCTTACTCTGCCTGTTTCTTCAATAAGTTTCATAGAGTTTAAGACAAGGTCTTTATAAATAATTATTGAAATAATCTGTCAGCAATACTATTAATATAATTCTCCTCAGGACTTAAATACAATCAAATCCCTTCAAATAAATATTACTTTGGAATAAATAGATCATTTGAGGCTTTAATCAACAAACATTTGTAGACTTATCAGCTCATAAACAACAAAGAAACCATTATCAAAAAGATGTCTATTTGCAAAGGCTTTTAATACATTCATCTTTCTGTATTTATTTGGGAATTCTATGAGAGGTGGCTTCTAAATTTATGTATTAATCTATAAAAAGACAGTTGTCTTCATCTTACACAGTTGTTTCACCACGTTTCACTCAGAGGATAAGTTGGCCAAAATGTGGTGAAACAACAAGATGAGGACAACAGTCTGCTAAATTCATATTTCTTATCAAACTTTCCTTTCATGAATGTTAACTTGTTTTATTTAGTAGCCTATCAATCTTTTTAATGATTCAATGCAACAACTATTAATTATTCTTAAAGGTTTTGTTTTCTTTTATAAACTATTAGAACAGTAAAATTATTCTGCATCCATTTCAATAATTGTTTTTAAGAGGTGAAAGGGCCAAAACTCTTAACAACACTCAGTGGGACCGATAAAGAATTAAAGATTTTAGGAAAGCTTAAACCATTTAGGCTTTCTTTTTAAAGTGAATGGAATCAGAACAACCAAACTATAAAGGTTAGGTTCAAACCCTTATTTCTCTTCTTAACTCACTTTTTGAAAAATTAAATCAAGAATTTTTTGTAAAACAAGGATCCAAGATATCAACTATTTTTAGATTAATCTTCTTAGTCTAAAATTGACTACATGCTGATTATTCATGTATTTTATCATATAATTTTTTTAAATTAAAGATCTCATCAAGATCCTAACAGAGATTAGAAGTAAAAACCAAAATAAAAACAAGTTTCCATTGACCCCCATACACACATGGCAGATGATGCACTAAGCAAGTTAGAGTCAGGGTCAATTTCTGAGTGAAGAAGCTGCTATATAAATGTAAGAAAGCTGGATAAGACAATTTATCCAGCCAGGAGTTGCTAGTTTAAATTCAATTTCTTCTCCCAACTCTCTCTCCACCTCTTTAAAGAACAATGAGAAATAATGCCACTTAAATATTTTGGGTCTGATTTATTTTTTAAGTCATTTTTATATTATCATTTTACTTAAGATTTTATTTTTTAATAATTCAAAAAATAAAAATAAATAAGGATATGCTGCTGCCTTAAAACAAAATGCAACTAACTGAACTGGAATGAACTGGAACTGCCTGTGCAAAACTCAACTGACTGACATATGTCCAGCCAGCCATGTCTACAACAAAATTGTCTACTACTACCAAAACGAACGAAGGATTATTATTCACACGCTATTTTTTCCAATTGTGCTTCTTGCTTGTCTTGTAGGCACATGTTCTTCAGTGAAAGGGGGGAAGGGGGAGGTATCTTGCAATGTAACAAAAAGAAAGACAATAATCGCAAATAATAAAGGGAGTGTAAATAAAGGGATGATGATGATGACTCAACTAACTAAAGAAGTTGGTATCATAAACAATTATCTAAAAATAATAATAAACAATATATTATCATTATTCACCTTCACACTCTTCCTCCAAAAAGGCAAAACCGAAGAGACGAGGAGGGGCGAGTAAAGAAAGTTGTTATTTCAAATCTGGTTTCCTGTTGTCTTCCTTTTTATTTGGATTTAATTATAAATTTCACTTCCAATAACTAGTAATAATAACAAAGTTGAGAGTTCAGGCGAAATGACAAGGAATGGCTGGATGGCGGCTTTGGATTTTTTGGTTACTTTTCGGGTGTAGGAGGGTAACCGACCGACCGACCGACCGTACCGAAAGATTAAAAAAAAAAAAAAAACAATCAACCCAACTTAAATCATCATCATGAACTGAACGTGAATTAAGTTTCTTAAAAATGTTGATCACCGACACCACCACCACCACCACCGTGAAGGTGACGTTATTTTCACAAAGATACTGGAAGGAAGGAAGAACACGCGGGCAGAAAATAATCAGAGTTAGAGAAAACAGTAATGATTATTGGTGGTTAATAGCAAGGAAAAAAAATCATTTTCTTAGAAATCTGTTTCGGGCTTCTATAATTAAAATAGAATACTGAAATGGACACACTAAACAGTAATAGTAACACTCAGTCAGTTTATAAAGCTTTCTTTTCTTTCGGCTACTACTACTACTGCTCGATAAGAATCGCGATCGCAGAAAACATAAATTAGGAAGCAAATAATTAAAGATGAAGATTATTGTTGTCTTGTCTTGTCCACTAAAGCAACTACTAAGGCAAGTCAAGACAACGTCAAACAATTCATATATTAGAATATAGCAAAAAAAAAGTAATAAATGAAGAGAAAATACAGAGAAAAGTGCTATAAAATACAAAAAAAAAGATCCATACTCTTTTTGACAAAAAAAAAATTATGAACAAAAGAACAAAAATGAGAACTTCCTCCTTCTCCTACCTTTGGACCCTGACTAAGCAAAATTACCAACTAGTCAATTCACTTAGAACCGTTCTAGAACACCAACCAGGATCATATTTGGGTCGAATTAACAGTGTCTTATTTTTTTACATTAGGTCATCAATCCATCCAGGGCCGATCAGCCCTATAGGATCCAAAGGATAATGGGACAAGAAGTAAAAAGTTAACTAGAACCACGATTTCAAAAAAATCAATAATAAATTTACCAATAATCACAACAACTCAAAAGAACCCCTTTTTCATCTACTGTCAATAAAATAAAATAGTAATAAAATTAAGAGCAACAATCAACATTAAAGTGATCACTTGTTTTGTCAAAATTAAAGTGATGGGTGATGTCTGTTTGTAGTGTTTGTTATTTCCAACTTGAAACTGCTTGTTTTGGGTAATTTAATTATTTGCTGAGTTTTGTTTACCTGAAAATTGATATTTAATTTCCCGTATTTTGAGTTAGGGTTAAAAGGTATTATTTCCAACGAGTAGTGTCTAAACCGATTTTTCGTGAATGAATAATAATAGCAATAAACCCCCTTTTTTTTTTCTTTTTTTTTTTGTGGAAGCGAAAAATATCGAAAAAATTCTTACTGGTCATACATAAATAATAGATAAAAAATAAATATACCATATCGAATACGCCATGAAGAATTGATCTTTTTTTTAAATATGATAAATATGTGCGAATTTGAATTTTACTTATATGAAATGTTATAATTCCTACTCACTCATGTAGGGGAAAAAAAACTACCCGAAATGAAAACTTTGAATTTAACGCAACCAAATACCCGAACAACAATCAAGTATGAAGGAATAAAATAATATATAAAACAAAAATGTAACGAATAATGTCTTTACATCATAAAACCTTAAGTGTTACTGTTAGTGTTTTACTTTTTTTGTCAAAAAAAAAATTATAAATTTTAGAACAGTTTGTTGTATCTTGATTTCCATGAAACTGATTATTTTGTGGAGGGATTTAAAAACAACTAGTTACAAATTACAGGTACTTCAAAAAATAAAGGAAGTACCTATTTTACGAAAAAAAGCAAACAAACCTCCCTCGTTCAACCCCGAAATAAATTAGGGTGTGATTATTGTGATGATGATGTCTACTAAATAACTAATCAATATGAAGCTATTCATTAAAGACTGACAAGTCAAGTAAGTCCTTCCCTCCCCCTCCCTGCCTGCCTCCCCACAAATTTTGACTATTTCGAAACTCAAAATATGATTATCTTTTACACCTGTGTCTTTTAAAAGTCACACACACACTACACAAACACAGTTTCTTAGCTTATCAAACCAAAGAAAATGAACACAGTTCTTGCATAATTATTGTTGTTTGCGTGTCGTGTGTCTTTCTTTAACGAAGAAGATAAACTAACTTCTAATGTCTCTCTTCTTTTCCTTTTTATTATTTTCATTTATTATCATTCTTTATTCTCAAAATGTCCTTCTTGATGTGCGGAAGAAGAAGCTGAAATATCTTTTCGTTTCCCAGAAGAATCATTTCTTCAAAACCCAAAAGGTTGGCAGGCAGCAGAGCGAGAGAGAGAGAGTCACTCACTCACTATACTCACAGACAGAACAAGAAGAAGAACAAGGAGGCACCCATCCATCCAATCCATCCACACCCAGCACTCACTCACTCACTCACTGCCACTCAAAGAGGGAAAAAAACTCAAAAGACGAAATAAAGGAAGCGAACATTTTGTTTAATCCGAAACTTCAATTCATTTTATTGTGGGATTCTTTTGAAAAACTTGGAACTAGATTTTGAACAAATTCAATTCATTCAAAAATGAATCCTATCTAAATTTGAATAAAATTAATACTTTCACAAAACATTTTTTCTCTATATATAAATACATAAAAAGTATAGTTTCTCAACTTACATGTTATTTGGTTGGTCATATTTTGAATAATTAATTCAGCTTCATTTTAAGAATAAGTTTTAATTCCACTTATAAATTAGAGGAAACTTGGTCAGAAACCAAAAAATAAAGTTACTTAGACTTTTTTGAAGATTTTTTTTCTCATCACATAAGAAAAGACTGGTCTCGTCGGCAAAAGGAAAAAAACATTTGTTTAAAGACTAAAAACCGTCAAATATTTTAACCACATAAGTGTTGATAGTCGAAATTATACAAGCTTTTTGATTATAAGTTATTCGAAGAGAAATAAAATTAAAATATTTATGTTGATTTTTTTTAAAGTGTCCCTCTCTCTCTTTAAAAAATTGGTTGTAGTAGTAAATAGCGGGGGTGAATAATAATATTTTGGGTTTTAGGTTTCAAATGAAGTATAACAAGTTAACAACGTTTACGCGAAATTGTGGATAAATAAACGGTTTATTTCTAAAGATAATAGGCAATTAATTTATTGATAATTGAAATAAAAAACAAGATAGAACTAAAAACGGGGGGAAATCATAAAAGATGATGGCTTGGTTGTAAAATAGAAATTTACAAAGAAAGGCAGAAAGAAGGCACTTCTTCCTCATTATTATTATTATATGAATTTTCAAATTTCAATTTAGGGAAGAGAAAAAAATAACTTTTTAATGGGAGAAAACAAAGAGAATAAAAAGTATTTTATTGTAATTATAAGTAAATATTGTATATCAGATAACATCATTTCTAAGTGTAAAATTAAAGATACAAAAAAAAGAAGGGCACAAACGATGGACGATGAAGCTAGGAAGAAGAACAAGATTTTCAAAAACCCATTATTTAATATCGTTCTCTCTCTCTTTCTCTCGACTACTCCACATGTATTAATTTCATCATTTACCAAAACCAGACTTTCTCTAGAAAGACAGAGGTAAATTCTTAGCAGATCAATAGGAACCAATTCCATGGTATAAAGATGAAGAAGAATTGAACAAACCCCCAAAAATAAAGCTCAAGGAAAAATTCAAATGAATTGAAAAAGAAAGCTTCTTCTTCTTCTTCTTCTTGTTCTTCTTCTTCTTCAGCCATGATGCCCGGTTTGTCGTCGTAGTAGTAGTCATACTAGTAACCACATTGTTTAGTACCAAAGGTTTGCGAATACAACCCCCCAAAAAGGGTATTTTATTTACCTGGTTTGTAATAATGGGCCACCTCGCTATCACTGATGTTTTCTTCGGCTTGCTCACACGAGCTCATGGCTCACACTTCCATGTTCTATCAGGAAAACTTTAATTCCTTGTACATCCCTGGAATAGTAGTCCGTATGTACAGTCCACCGTCAGCCATTATTAACAAAATAACACTTCGACTGTTTTCGGTATTTTCCGTAAAGTCTGCTCAAGCCGCAAGATCTGAGATCAAGCCTTGTTGTCATCAGTCCTTGAAGAAAGTGATCATAACATTTTTTTAAAATAAAAACTATTATTAAGTCATGTTGTAAAAGTTAAGGACATAGGAAGAAGAAGCAGTATGCGTCGTGTGACATGAATGCTTTCCTGGCCAATAAAATAATAGATTATGATTTATGTTAACTACAGTTTTGTGTTACTTCTAATAATCAACTGCAGCAGCAGGAGTAGGTGTCTTTTTTCCCTACGGGTGCACAGAATAATAACAATGAATTGTTTTTATCCTTCTATTATCAGCTTAATTAAATTGCAACAATATATAAAAAAACTTTATAAGTATTTTAATTAAATATTTTTTTTAATTTTTAGTAGTTTCGTGAAATTAAATGGGATTCTTTTGTTAAATTACTTTCGTACTCTAGCATGATCGTGTTTCCGTAGATGTTTATGAGTCAAGTGCAAGTGATTTAATGCAGACCGAGACTACCAGACCAGCATTTCTTTAATGTATTCAATATACATTAATTTTTAAAAATTAAAATTAAATTGCATGAATCGTAGATTAAAGAAATAAGAATTTTATTAAATTTCGAAAATGCTATAGATTTTTTAATTAGTTGTTTTTTGTCGATGTTTTTTTACAGTTTCTTTCTTCTTCCTCTCTCTTTTTATTTCTCTTTTCTTTCGCTTTCTTTATCTTTTTCTTCCCTCCGCATTTTTTTTCGTAAAAAAATCAGCCGATTTCAATTGAATTTAATTATCAATTACTAGATTATCTTTTTACTTAATTTGCATGCTTATTTATTTAATCAATTTTTTTAAATAAATAATTATTTTTTGGAGATAAATTTTAACTTCATTGTTTTTTTTTGTTTTTTTTTTTTGATAAAATTATACTTTTTAAAAATCATTTTAAAATTTTCCCCTCTAATTTACTCTTAAAATCTTATTTAAACCTTTTAAATGTATTTTAAATTATTTAAATATTTTCCGTTAAATAAAAAAGGAATTGTAAAAAATAGAGAGAAAGCAAACGAGAAAAATGTTTTGAACTTTTTAATTAACTTAAAGAAACTTTTTTAATATTGTACTAATGTCCTTTTTTTAGGAAAGGTGTTGTTTTAATTAGAAAATGAAGAAAAAGCAATTCTTGTCTTCAGTTGAAGAAAAAAAAAGCATTAAAAGAATAATGTAAAATAAGAGAAATTAAATAAAACCAACAACATTGTGACTGACATCTTTTTCTTTGCTGCCATTCCCATTCATACCTTCCTCTTTTCTTACAATTATCTTTTCTTTCTTTCTTTTTTTCGCCTTCAATCTCTTTGTTTTTTTCTTTTCTTTTCTCACTCTCTATTTCCCTGACTTCCCCCCCCCTGTTATGCCTCTCTGTTTGCACTTCTTCGTCTCTCTTCCACTATGTTTTATCTCTCTTCCCACTCTCTTTCCTTCCTTTATCTCTTTTTACCTCTCCTCTGTTTGCTTTCCTTCGTCTCTCTCTCTTTTCCCCTCCCTTTGCTCTTCTTTATCTGTTTTTTTCTCTTCCCCTTGCCTTTCTTTAAATCTCTCCCCCCGCCGGTTTGCTTTCCTCATCTATCTTTCTCATCCCTTTTTTCTCTCTTCCCCCTCACTGTGAACTTTCTGCACTTCTCTTTACCTGTATTTCTCTTTTTTTTTCTTATTTTTTTGCCCTTATCTTTACCTGTATTTCTCCTTCTTTCTCCATTTTCTTAGCCACAAATCCAGGCTTACCTTCTTCCTTCTTACATTTTCTTTCTTTTTTGCCCCCCCCTACATGCTTTCTTTTGTAAAATCTTCACCCTTATCTCTCTCTCTCTCTCTCTCTCTTTCAAACCCTCTTTACTTATCTGTCTCTTTCTTTTTGCTCCTTTCCGTCCCTTTTTCCCTTCCTTTCGTTTTCTTTTTTACCCCCTCTCTGTTTTTCATTGATCTTTTTTTTTCTCTCGTCCTCCCCTTGTTCATATCATTTTTTTCTTAGCTGTCATTCCATACTTGTTTTCCTATTTTCTATATTTTTTTTTCTTTCCTTTTTTTTCCACATCTCCCTTTTTATCTTCGCACAACCAACAACAGTAACACAAACACATTCTCTTTCACCTCTTTAATTTTCTTTTCTTTTTGGTAATTTCTCTCCCGCCTTTCTTTTCTATCCAACTTTTTCTTTTTCGTCGCATTGTAAAAGAAATTAAATTAAATTAATTTCCTATCCTTTTTAGTCATTTTTTTAAAGTCAAGATAAATTTTTGAAAAATAATAATAAAAAAAGAAGAAGGCCGAATCTCTCGATTTTAATTAAACTTCTTTCTTGCATTTTATTTTAACAAGTCTTTTTTTAGCCTTTTTCCTCTTTTTTTTAAAAGTAAATTATCAAAAGAGTCGGTCGGTCGCGGTCGGTTGCGGTCGGTCGGTCGGCCGCAACCAGTCTTTTTTTTTTCTTTTGTCTGCTGATTCTGAAGAAATTCATCCATGGCTGGCTAAAGGCTGAACTGACAAATAGATTCATTCCGTTTTGCTTCTGCTGTTTCTCTCGTTCCATATTTTATACTTTTTTTTGTCTTTTCTCTCTTTTCAATTTAGGAAGTCCACTTGGGACAGTAGTCGAACTACGGAATCTTAATACTTGAGTTCTAATACTACTATTAGTTCCATTTGCCTTCATAATTGGACTAATATGCATTAGAATTGTATAAATAATCACCACATGGTGCATTTTGTGTTATTCAAAAAACTAGGTTTGGACAAAAAAGAACGTTTCTCTAAAAAACTTATTATTATTTTCAACAGTTAAATGACCTAAAGAGGTTGTTGACATGCTGGGAAACTTGTTTTATGGGCCATTTTCTTCGGTATAAAAGTGATCTTCAGAAGAATTAACTTCATTAAGAATGACAATTGATCAAAATATTCCAGTAGCAGCAGCAGCAGCAGTAGTAGTAGTAGTAGTAGTAATCTGACATTATGGTAATAGACAGGTCTCTCTAAAAATGAGAATCCACTGAATCTGGCTTCATTAAATAGGGTGAATTATTTCCTGTCTGCTGTGCATAATGAAATGTTCTAATCCCCACAATCATAGCCACATGGTCATTTGGTCAGCAAAAGTAGTGCATTGGTAAAAGCTTGGGCTCTGGAATCGTAGTACGCAAGTTCAAATCCCAGTAAAAACCATTGCTTTTACCTTGTTGCCTCGGGCTGATACAAGACCTAGGTCTTCGCTGATAGGGCTTGTTAACTCAGGAGAGTAAATAATCTAGGTGAAGGGCAACACTTATTACAAAAGCCCAGGGATACAATGAGAAGTAAATATGGCCTTGTGCCTAACTTGGATTTGTGCTTGATCAAATGAATATATCTTCATCTAGGTGAAGGGCAACACTGATTACAAAATCCCAGGGATACAATGAGAAGTAAATATGGCCTTGTGCCTAACTTGGATTTGTGCTTGATCAAATAAATATATCTTCATCTATATGGAGGGCAACACTGATTACAAAAGCCCAGGGATACAATGAGAAGTAAATATGGCCTTGTGCCTAACTTGGATTTGTGCTTGATCAAATAAATATAATACCCACATAATCATAAGACCAAAAACAATTCAACAACATTCAAACAAAGCAATCTTTTCCATTCATTTATGATTGCTTCTTCTCTATATGCCTTTCCCTACTTCATGAGTATTTCTCTCTCTCTTTTTTTTTGCAATTTTTTTTATACCACCTCTCTCTTGTCTTTCCTTCTCTATTTCTGAAAGATTACCCTAATCTCTCTTACTCTCACAGACTTTTTCTTTCTTTCATTCCTCTATTTCTTTCATTTTTTACATTTCTTCCCTTTTTTCTTTCTTTGTTGCTTTCTTCCAATTCTTTCTTTCACCCTCTCTTTCATTCTTTGATTTTTTCCCTTTTTTTCTTTCTTTGTTGCTTTCTTCCAATTCTTTCTTTCACCCTCTCTTTCTTTCATTCTGTGATTTTTTCCCTTCTTCCTTTCTTTCATTCTTTCATTCTGTGATTTCTTCCCTTCTTTCTTTCTTTCTTTCTTTCTTTCTTTCTCATTCTTTCCTTTCTTCTTTCTTTCTTTCTTTCTTCCATATCTTTCCTTCTTAATTTTTTTATTACTTTTATTCTTCCAGTTCTTTCTTTCTTTCTTTCTTTCTTTCTTTCTTTCTTTCTTTTGTTTTCTTAGAGCCTTTCTGTCTTCCTTTCCTTTTTTTCTTTCTGTTTTGTCCTTTCCTTCTTTCCCTCTTTTTTCCTTTTCTTTTTCTCCCCTCTTTCCTTTATTCTCTTTTTCTTCCTTTCTTTTTTTCAATCTTCTCTCTCTTTTCTTTCTTTATTTTTTTATTCCTTTCATATTTTGATAATGCTCCATTTCCACATCGTCAGGTACCAATGTATATACCTACACACATAAACATATATACATTAAACATAACAGAACCAAATGCTGTGGATATAGAGCAATACACTTATTCTTTCCCCCCTTCTTATTCTTTCTCCTTTCTTCCATTCCCTTCCCTCTCTTTCTTTCTTTTGTGCTTTTTTCTCCTCTTTTTCTTTCTTTCTATTTCATCTTCTTTCTGACTTTCTTTCTTTCTTTTACTTTTCCTCTTATTTTTCTCTTTCTTTCTTCCTTCCTTTCTCTTCTTCTTTATCTTTCCTTTATTTCTTTCCCTTTAACTCATTCTTTCTTTCTTCCTCTTTCTACTTTCTCCTTTTGTTTTCTCTATTCTGTTTTTTTCTTCCTCATTTTATTTTTTTTTTCTCCTGATTTTCTCACTCTCTTTCCTCTTTCCTTTCTTCTTATTCTTTCTTCCTCCCTTTCCTTCTCAACATCCAAAAATGCTTCATCAATTCCACCAAATGCAACGTACTGATGCAATGATGATGCATCTTTTTTTTCCTACTTTCTTTCCTGCTTCCTTTTCTTCTTTACCTGCAAAAACCTGCATGAAAATGGAACAAAATTTTTTTCTTCTTTTTAAACGATTTTTTCTTTTTACCAGATTTCACACAAAAAAAAAACATCCTACTGTCATGTCATGGCAAGGCAACACAGAGAACACATTATGTCTAATGCGTCACATCACAGATTTAGCCAAGTAAATGATGTCCATCAAACAAAACCATTATTAGCACCACTTGTCTCCATCTCCGCAAATCTACAAAAATAAGTAGTAGTCTACATTTAACAATAGAAATATCTTTGTCTAAAGACCTTTTGTAGTCCAAAGTTAATGTAAACCAAAATCATTTTTACATCTTCTAGGAACATATTTTAGCTCAATACAAAAGTCAATTGTAAATAAACTGGTAAATATACTGGACATATTTGAGGTTCAAGCTAAATAGTGTGTGTGTCTTTTTTAAAATCTCTTTTACTGGAGAGGTGTGTTCAACTTAACACAAAAAAAATCTTGTTAAAACTTGCCAATGAAGCAAAGCACTTGGGTCCGAACTTCAACACTACGACTCGCACAAACACTCGTCTAAGATGCAGAAAACTCTTCTCCCCGTTCCCTAAAATCAAGCTCGTTATATACAGTGCCTCATTTGCATATGTGTAACTAGACTTTACGCGACTTTGCGAGAACATACGTAATATAAGCCCAGGCGTCATCTTTGATCTCTCTTTTTTTTTTCTTCGCCTGACCCCATCTGATGAACACGCGAGGTAAGACTCCAGCATTTTGCGCTTTCCATTTCTTAAGTTCAGACTACATCTCTTTCTGAAAATATTGATTCCATTTAAAATTTGTGAAAAATAGAAAATATTTCCGGCCAAATCTTGGAAAGAAACATTGAATCACTTATTGGTCATAAATTTCTGACAAACAAGTAATATTTTTTAAATTTTTGTATATTTTTAAATTTTTATCACAACAAAAAGTTTGATGAAAATTTGGAATATTTCAAGTGCTAAATTTTTTTTTTTTATGATAAATCGAAAAAAATTGTAGTAAGTTGTCACTTAAACTATTGTCTGCAATTTATTGTAAATTTAATTAGCATAAAACACAGATTTACTGTACACAGTGCTGTGCTTAGCCACAATGCAACCCTGACTCAAGATGCGCTTTGCAGCCCTTTTACCCTAAAAAGATAACTTACTCACCCACAGCATACTATAGGCTTCAATCTAAGTCTATACATACATACATACATACATTCATACATACATACATTCATACATACATACATATACAAATATACATAGAGAGACAGACACACATAGAGATGGGTTGATAGATGTTTATTTCAACTTATAATGATTTTCTAGTTTTTCTTAGTAATTAAATATTTTAGTAATTTTTGCATAACAAAAGATCTTTGAAGACTTCTTCACAGATCATAAGCTCCCTAGAGGCCTTGTGGCCCCTAGGGGGCTTGTGCCCCCCTTCCACAACTGCGGGGTCTGCAGGGGCCCTGAGCACGGCCCTGACTGTACACCATAAAGCTGTCTGGGATTAAAAACTGCATGCTATCAGATAATGATGTCTTTGGTGTGATAGACATTTTTTGTGTTTATTCGAGTAAATTTGACTTCTTGTTCCATTCCAAAGGTTTTACAACGTAGGCAAAATGATAGAGGCAGCCATTTTGACATACAGATTACCCATTTCAATTTGTATGCAAATACACAGCCAGCGGGCAAGAGGGTGTGTCGAAAGTGTAAAACATGAAAAGAATAGATGGCAACTACAGCACCGGCAGCAGAAGAAGAAAAAGGAAAAAGAAAAATAAGTAAATGACAATGAAGAAGATGATGACTTAAAGAAGAAAACTCATTTTAACATTTTTTTGGCCTAAAAAAGAACATTGGTTAATTTCTTTTTATTACTTTTTTTGTCAGTATGGCTTTGCTAATAGAAATAACCACACACCACCACCACCCCCACCACCATAACCACTCACTACCACCCCCAACAGCCCCTAAAGGATATACAAGGCCTATGATCCAACATTGCGTTCCAGTATTGGACTCAAATGGAATTAGTGAATTGATTATTATTACTGATATTGCCCAACGAATGAACACAACATCATCAATGGAACTGATTTTAATATCTAAATGTTAATCTACTAGTATGTATGTCCATCCTGTGTCACAAATAATAATCATCATCATAAACAGTAATAACAGAGGAACAAATTATCTCCCTTTATTATTCACTCTTTTTTGGGGGGGGAATCATTCTATATTTGTTCTATTTTATTGTGTGTTTTAAAAATTTCCAAATACCATGAAATTTCCATGGGTTCTGCTAGTCTATATTATGTTGGAGGCCACAATGGCATACAAAGGAACTTTTGTTTGTTTGTTTGTTTTGTGTTTAACAGCATATCAACCTTTTTAGGTCATTTTTCAATGCCGAGAATAACTGCTTATGATAGAAGTTATTTTTATACACATAGTTTTTTAATAACACAAATTGCACTAGTTAATCCATAGCTGGAGGGAGGAGGAGAATTCATATCTTTCCCAAGGGTATTAGTCGACATGTCAATGTAGACAGAACAACTTGGATTTGAACCTGTGTAATATGGTTCCAACGTCTGATTGCCTATCCACTGGGCCACATTGATTGCCCTACAAAGATAGGCATGAGACTATAATGAATCAGGAAGTCAGAGTTTTGAAAGACTTTACCATCATGTGAGAACTTTTAAAAAATTGATGGAAATTAGTTAAATGTAGTATTGTGTCATCATGCCTTTTATCATTATAAAGTGTAGGCTTGTTCCAAAAGTAATGCCACCTATTTCATAAATAATTTTTTTTAATTGGAGAGATATAAAAAAAAACGGGGATGGTACTATTAAAATGGGCGACCTTTTGTGCTCTAGAATTTATTTTCTACATAAGCGCAACCATTTTCAATGCAATGAATAAGATGGTCAAATTTGGCTTCTGGAGAGTGTTTTGTCACTCACATCTCTGTCACCACTCAAAAATAAACAAACACATCTCCTAAATGTGTTTACATCAACTGCATTGCCTTTGTAACCATTCAACAGGTACTGGTGAATGTTGATCAGTTAATTTTTTTCTCCATAAATGAATTTAGTGATGCATCTGTGCTTCTGGCACATATTTATGAGAAGGCCTGAACAACTTGGAGAACAGTGAAAAGTGAGTGGGAGGCTATGCAGCATTCTTAGAGTACACTAGGCTGGCTCAGGATAGGCAGGAGTGGAGAGACTTTGTTACTGCCCATTGCACCACTGGGTGTAACGGTTGATGATGATGATAATTTTGCTCTTGGCTGGAGGGGTAAGTGGTTTAATGTCTTTTTCACAATGGTAATAATCTGATGATGCAGAAAGATTTTAGATAAATTTAGGAACTCAGGATAAAGAATTTAGCATCTTGAAAATAATCTACTTATGTAGAAGTATCTGTTCTGACAGGAAACTTCTGCTATAGAATGATTATTGTGTATTCATTTTGTAGTGAACCTTTACGACATCGCATCTTTTGCGACACTTCCGGTGTCGAACAGAAGTCGCGTTTAGGTTTGCGACAGCCCAG
>JAUZSX010000029.1:277227-289273 GCA_034780655.1 Idiosepius hallami | reverse complement strand
CAGTCGTTGCAGTGTCATTTATTTACATGTACTTTTGGGCCAAGCCGGCCGCGTGTGTTTGTTATCGTTCTTCTACACATCACAAATATTGATTTAAGATGAAGAAATTAACTACATTCAATGACTTTTTACTACGAGATAACTAATATCTTTTCCGGTGGTTAAAATTACAAAAAACAAAACAAAAAAAAAACATGATTGTTTTACAGTTTAAGGTTTTAAATTATCTCTTTGTTTATTTTATTTCATATTTTAAAGAAATATAAAATTGTTGAGAGGATTTAATAGGTTATCCCAAAATTTGCAAAATTTTATTCATCAAGTAGTAATAAAAACAAGAAAAATTATTCCTTGAAATAAAGACCACAAAGACTTTTTTGCGATCGATCTGCAAGATTTCAAATCTGGTAAAAGTATCTTTAAAAGAATTCTTTCCATTAAGCTCTTTAGTTTAAGATGTTGTCATAAAAAGACTTAGGCTTAAAGACTTGACCAAAAGTATCAGAAAGAACACTTACCTCCTGCAGCATGATTTAGCAAGAACTGGGTGAACAAGGCATCTAATTCATCATATTGAAGAAGGCTATCATCATAAATACCAAGCATTTCAAACATAAAAGCCAATTCTTCCTGAAAAAAAATAAAGCAATTTTGGTTTGACTGCATCAAAATTTTTAAGATTACATCTATATTCAGGGATAATAGAAGCAAACCAATCAGAAAATAAAATTGTAGTCATGTGCACTATTTAGTGAATTTTCATTTACTCTAGGTTTTACTTATTACAATTTTCTATGTTTTTTGGGGTCGTTGCAAGAAAGATTATTATTGGTAAATGTTTATTTGATCTATACTTGTAATTATTATGTTTTTCAATGATTTACAAAGGTAAAAAAAAAGATTTACTGAAAACGCTGCATAACAAAAAAAAAGTTACTTTTTCAGGTTTTGCTTTACAATTTAATCTACTTTTTTTTTTTTTAAATCTATGTTTATTAATTTCTGTGAGCTTTTGATGATAAGAACAATACTTATTCTGCAATGTTCTAGTAAAATGTTCTATGATGTTCTGGAATTTTTATTTGCAAGAATGCATGAAAAATTTCTTATTCAACCACTTAGCTGCAACAAGGCCACTTCAGTGATGGGATTTTGCCGGTTTGCACCGGTTTATACGAACGCATATCGTTTATACGATACATGCTTAAAATATTATGAGTTTGGCAAACTGGTTGTTAAAATTATGTTTTTTTTCTTTTTCTTTCCTATTCTTTATCTTCTTTTTTCTTTTTCAATTATGACCTTCCCAACAGAACTTAGGATCTTTCTTTCTTTCTCTTTTTCAATTATGACCTTCCCAACAGAACTTAGGATCTTTCTTTCTTTCTCTTTTTAAATTATGACCATCCCAGAACTTAAGATTTTTATTATTTCTTGTCTTTTTTTTTTTCAATTTCTTCTCTTAAAAAAGAAACAAAAAACATCTTTTTAACAAATTGGTTCTTAAATAAAAATATTTTTTTCTGTTTTCTTAAATCTTGTTTTTCTTTTTTCTTTCCGATTTTCTCTAGAGATGAAATGTGATGCTAGTTCCAAATGCAGATGGAGGTGGGGATTAAGCTGGTTCTGTGAACCGGTGCTTAAAATATTATGAATTTGGCGAACGAGCTGTTAAAAATTTGAATCCCACCACTGGGCCACTAGTATATATAAAGAAAAGATGACATAGATGTAATGAAAAAAAAAACAAATAAAAACTTACTTGAACCAGAAAATATGGAGAAAAGCTCCAGTTGTGTTCATTTCTTTTCTCTCTCAACGAACGCATATTCTCTTCATACTTATTCAAGTGTTTGTTGAAAGACTGGAGAAGTAATTGTCGAAGACGTTGGTAAAAGTTGTTCCAAGAGTCAAGACACTTTTGGTCTCCTTTTAGTGGTTCAGTGAGAACAATACATCTAAGGAAAAGAAATAAAGACACAATTGAAATAAAGCTGAGATTTGAATAACTTCCTCTGAAATAAAACAACCTTATATCATCACTAGACGTCTTTAATTACCTTAGTGGCAAGTCAGCAAAGCCGGACAATACTCCTAGTTTTTTTATAACATCTTAAAGTTTATTAAAAATAAAATAGTCTGAGATTCAATAGTTTGTAATTCATTTACTAAGTTAAATCTTATGTCCTTGGCTTAATTTTATTTGAGGATTAATAATAAAAATGATCATGTTACCTGTCAACCTGCTTTCCACAAAAATCACTCTTGACTTTATCAATAACAGAGGATCTTGGCAACAACTTGGACTTGACTTTGCTTTCATCACTGACCACAACAACAATCAACCAATCAGGAATGTTGTTATTCTTAAGAGCAGTATGCCATTCGGACAGATCTTCTCTCACCGATTGTTTGTAGTTGTCCAAGTCCTGTAAATCAAAAAGGAAAAAAAAAAACCAACATTTTTAAAAGTAAGAATTAATTAAAAACAAAAATTATTCCTCAAAATTAATAGCCATCATTTTCCAAGACTTTCTGCCATTGATCTGCAAGCTTTCAGATCTGGTGAAAATACTATTCAGTTGGCTTTGAATCAAAGAATTCTTAATATGCTTTTTCAAACTTTTGGGACAACCTAATAATATATAAATATATAATAAATAATATATAAACAGACAGTATTGGCTTCTCTTTTTTGGATTCCATTCAAGAAAACAAATTTGATGCTGTTTGTTTATTTTTATGTTTAAGGGCATATCGACCTTTTTAATGCCAAGACCAATTGTTTTTGATAAACATTATTTTATGCACACAGTTTTTTTTTTTTTTAATAACATGAGTTGTATTGTTTAATCCATAGCTGGAGGGAAGATAGCAAAGTTGATGCTAAAAACTATTAAAAAGCTTTTTCTTCATTTTCAGCTTATAATCTTTAGTGTAATCTTCAAAAGATTTAACCCACTATTTACTGTACAGGGGTAGAATGTTCTCATCCTAGATGCATTTTCATGTATAAAGTCTTATCTATGTTAAGGTTGCCATCAGTTATTTTAGCTTGTAGTTGGAATTGAATATTACATAAAACTTTTATTCAACCAAATACTAAGACCACTTGGATATAAATAACTTAAATAAAGTCAATAATTAAGACTTATAAATTCAGAAAACCAATATCTATTGAGAAGATAACAAAGATGAGAGTAGAAGTCTAAATAATTTAAAAATGATAATTAAGACTCGTCTTATAAATTTGGACAACCAAAACTATTGAGAAGATAACAAAGATGAGAGTAGAAGTCCAAATAAGTTTAAATAACAATAATTAAGACTTATCTTATAAATTCAGATAATCAATGGTAAAGATAACAATTCGAATGCAATTGCAATAGTGTGTTTGGAATTTGAACTTGTGTATTACATTCTAAAGTCCATGAACTTATTTACTGCCCCACAGGGCTTCTCCACCTTCCAAGGTCATATTTAGTGGTTTTATTGAGACACTATTCTTTAAAAAAGCTGATTGTTATTCATACATTGAAGCAAAAGGATACTGAGAATAATTTTGAATTTTTTCAACTAAGTTTATTTAGGCAGAATGTCATTATTCAAACAAGTTTGATTAAAAAGCTTTCTTATTTTTACTTCTTTCTTGTTTTCTAACAAGAGTTTTTGTTCTGGGGTCTAGTATCTTTATGTATTCTCCCAGTTTCTGTCTGAACGTTTTTGGTTTTCTTTGACCATCCTCAGGGTGTTTATTTGACATTTTGAATCAGTTGTATACATCAGACTTGTAGCAGACAAGAAATCTCTCGACAAGATTCAGCGAGAGTTAGCCAGAGAGAGAGAGAGAGAGGTATAAATTCACCCTCTCTAGAGAAAAGAGACACAGAGAAATCCTAGTCGACAATTAAGGAGTCTAGACACCGACCAAGCTAGCATGCCTCTTTCTGACAGAACTTACAACACCTAATAAGATTACTTCTAGATTCAGATACTTCTATGAAGGACACCTACACAATTTCCTGTTCCCTACACTGGGAACTCACACCCTCCTTCACCTATCGATCCCTTTCACTACAGACTAAAATGTTGGATAATCAACACTCTATGAACACAAGTCTATTACTGACTGAAAACATCAAATAATGAGGACTGAAAATGTTCAGATAGAAACTGGGAGAATACATGAATAAAGTAAATTAAACCCAAGAACAAAAAATTGAAAGGAAAAATTCTTTTTAAAAATTATTTTTTTGGAATTTTTTAATTTACACAGAATTAGGATCTTATTTTCCTTTTTAAATAACACTGAGAAATTCTGTTGTACAAAAACAAAAAGGTTATTTATTGTTTAAATATGGGTTATAAATTCTAAAATCACAAAAATGATTTATTGTTTTTGAATGAAAACCTCTTACACATTCTGTCCAATAAATATGAAAGAATGGTCGGCTGATAAGCATCTTGTCATTCTCAGTTGGTAGAATATCCTCATCATAAGGAACAAAACTCACTTCAAGACGTACAAATTTGGCTGGTCTGCCATAAGATCTGAAATAAAATCAATAAAATAATCTTCATTAATAAAGAAAGAATTATTTTTCTAAAATAGATGAGAGAAATTTCAAGATGTAAGCTCTTCTTATTTTGAAACATCATTTTAAATGTTTTTCCTTTTGTTTATGTTTTAATTCACTGCACACGTTCTTTCTTTATTTATTCTTTCTTTCATTTTAATTTTAAGCTTAGCATTCTTTTTTAACTGTTGATAAAAAACGCTATTAAAAATATTTTTTCTTTAAAGTCAGTTAAAATTTACAGCCAACATGGTTTGTTTTATTTGTTTATATTTTCATCGTATTTTTTACTAATAACTTCTTAAATACTTTTCTCATTCTTTTTTATTTTCTTCTACATTGAATCATCGCTTTCTTCCTAATTGTTTTGGTCCTTTTTTCATCGCAGTGAAATTTTTATGTTTTTTATTTATTTTCAGATTTTTTTTACCTCATTTGGATTGATTAAATCATTAATGATTTCAAGATGTATTATTATTATTATTATTATTATTACCACAATCTGAATGTGAGTAAAACTGGCTGTTCTGACGGAGCCATACAAGCTCCGCTTGTGGACAGGGCAGCACACTTCTCTTTTCAAGGGTTTTTTGTTGGGGGATTTAAATTTTGCATTATAAATTTAAGTATTTTATTCCTCCCCCCTCAATTAATTAAATTTTACATGTGCCCCCTCTTTTGCTTTAATTGCAACATTATATACCTTTATTGTGTTGTTGTGGTGTATTCCCCCCACCTGTGGCCTTTTTTTTTTTTGCTGTTACAGTTTATTAGCAACGATTTTTTCTTGATGAGATGTTGGTCGAAAGGGGTTCGAGGAATAATTGATTTATAATATTTAAAACATTATAAAAATAGAGAGAGAGAGAGAGAGAGAGAGAGAGAGAGAGAGAGAGAGAGAGAGATAAAGTATAGCAATATAGAAAGCAATAATTTCTTTAATTAACCAAATATGCTTAAATTTTCAAAAAAATTTTCTCCTATACCAAACCAAGGTGTTGCCCAAACAACTAAAAAAAAATTCAGTTACGGACAAAAATATGTATATTCAAATCAAATTATAATATTATGAATAAGCATAAAATATTGCATAACTTATAACATAGTACCAAAAAGCTGTTTTGATCTTATTGGATCTCATCAGTGATGCACAATGTTGATACTACTCCAAACCCTAAGTGGGATTCAAAGCTGCAAACCCCATTACGTGAAACAAACTTGCTAAAGACTGGCCCACAACACAGTTATGTGTTCATAATTGCAAATTTTACGCTTTTTACTCTTAATTGGGATATCCTCTACCCACAATGTGAGTTGTCTGCTTCTATAAAAATATGTGATGAAAATAAAAAAGGTTTTTGCTATAATAAAAAACTAAAATGAAATAAAAGCCTGTCCCCTTTTGTCTCCCCTGAGATAAAAATATAAGAGAAACAAATTAAGGTTTAATAAATTATATAGTTCTTCTGAAGCATCATATGATTATTGATAATAAACATAATTTCTATTAAGGCTAAAATGATGTGTTAAAGGAATCAGTCAGTTATATTTTGGAGATATAATGCCATTATCAAACTATTGGTCTTTTTTTTGAGTGTGCCTGTCTTTGTGGGTTATTTTGAAATATTCATTGCTGTTTTAACGGTTATTGTTTATTTTAGCTCTTTTTAATGCTTCTTTTTGTTTTTGTTCTCTCCTTTCTGTTTATGTTTGGTAGTCATAGAGATGTTTGTTTAGAGTTAGGTTGGTTTCCTTAAAAACAATTTGGTTAATAGTTTATTTACCTTCGCCATTCGGTTGCTTCTTGTGGCAATCCTCGGTTTATGAGTGGCTGAAGTCCAGAAAACAAAGACGCATCACCATAACCTGGAATTATTAAAAAATTGGAAACAAATTGTAATATTTAGCATTTCTTTCTGCAGGTTGCAATGTTCAATTATCAGGATTACCATTGTAATATTAACCTCTTTTTTAACTTAGGAATTAACTTTATTATTCGGACTTTTGTCCTCATCTTAGTAAGCTTTTTTTTTATGTTTCTACACTACGTTTCAGCCTGGTGTACCTCAGGCCGTCTTCAGGTGTTTTTAACCATAACCTCAGATACAGATGATGGGTCTCGTCACCTGATGGCCTAAGGTACACTAGGCTAGGTATGACAGGACATTTGAATATTTTTTTTTACCTCACCAATCATTGAAGCCAAAATTATTTATTAAAAAATGTATTTACTTAAAAGAATGAGAACATTTAAAAGTCAATTTATTTATTTATATGTAATGCAATCGCTGTTTTAAACAAAGGAGAGGTTAACAATTTTCCGACATAACGTAGTATAGAGCCTACCAAGATGAGGACAAAACCCCGAATAATAAAGTTAATTCCTAAATTACAAAGCTTCATCTCAAAAATAAAAATAAACTATGACCCTTTTTTTAACTTTTAAAAGAAATAACTTTATTTTACTTACATATTGGTATGAGTACCTTGAGTTCACTAAAGTGTTCACTAACAGTAAACACGTATTACTGGTTGGGATACTAAAAGAGGTATTGATTTGTCTTCAGGGATTGGTCAGAAAGAGTGAGAGAGAGAGGAAAAAAGAAAAGGATTCTGGCTTAGTAATTCTTAAACTGAAGTATGAGAGCTCTATGCTAAGGAGAAGAACAGGGCCTAACAGATAATATCTTGTATAGATAGTATTAATTTTGATCTGATTCTCAGGAACTTAAATAGAGAGTCATTTGGGTTCACTCCTACAAAATCTTTTATGCCTCACCATTTTGACATGTGTCAGGATGCTGAATCTTTAAAAAAATCTTTCATTTTTTGAAAGATAGAAGTAAGAAAAAAATTGGAATTTTTTTTTAGATTAAACTTCATAATCGATGTATTATTTTCTTTCGGTCTGTTGTTCTCATCTTTATTATTGTTCTTATACCACTTATGGTATATTCTTATGACCAACTGAACCATTAAAAGCTGAGAATAATAATTAAAAGAAACTATGTGTCGTGTGTATACTAACACGCACGTCACATCACGACACATAGTTTTTTTTTAATTGATACAATGTTCGATATCTAATCCATAACTGGAGGGAATATGGGGTTTCATGCACTTTTGAAGAACAAGCAAATGGGGAAATTTGGCCGAACCCTAACCCTAGGCAATCAAATTGCTGTCTTACAACTGGTGCAAAGTCCCCGAGCAAAAAAATTCTCCATTTGCTTGTTCTGCAAATGCACCGAGATTCATACCTTACCCAAGAGTATTTAGTCCAATTATGAACGCAAATGGAACGAATGGGATTCGAATTCGCATACTACGATTCCGAAGTCCGACTACGCACTATGAACTCCTCTCCTTCAAAAAAATTCAAATGCATTAGAAAAGATAAAGAAGCATTGATATAATTTAATTTGCAACGAAAAAGAAATACGTGCCTTTAAGAACATGTGAGAATATGATTTTACACTTAAACTTTATAAATACACAAAAAAATAGTAACTCATCAGGGGTGGTTGTTAGACTATATGAAAACGAAACCCCTGTCATGAATGTGCGTCAAAAGCAGGGATGCGTGATTGTATTTCTCCACGCAGAAAAAATAGAAGTGATATTGACATTATTCACTGGCACTTAGACGTTTACGTAAATACTGCCAGTTGATGTCGTTAACAAAGCAGAGTTTGGAGAGAGGTTCGTCATTATTACAATTATTTGGACTTTTATTCTCATTTGAATTTGTGAGATAGGTTTTAATTACCATTAAAACTATTTCTTCCATTTCCATCGTTTTCGGGATTCTTGAGTTGAGACGTCAATTTGTGTCTAATCGAGTCAACAGGCATGCATGTATTGCATAAACTAAGACAAAAAAATATTTCAATAAAATTCAATTGATAAGTTTAAGTTACTGATACCGGACATTTTTTTTTTTTGGACTGACTTCTTTAATTGAATTGGTTTATATTTTAAAGATATTAAGGGCAAAGTGACAGTGTAACTTATTTTGTAAAAGTAAAATGAATTTATCAATAACAAGCGCCCGACAACTCAGAAATAGTTTTAGTTTAGTTTATTTTAGTGATTTTATAGGATTTATAGATCTAATTTTAAAGAAAAAAATAAATAGAGTCCGGCCGGACCTTGAAAATTGCTTGTTTTTAAGCTCCATATGAATAGGTTTTACTTTTTAAAGACAACCAATTGAATTAATGAATGCCGTTTTTAAAAGTGTATTTTCTTTTTGTAAATATATAAATCTCATAAATTAATGGGTGTTTTTAGTTGTTGTTTTTTGGGGGTTTTTTTTCTTAGGCCGAGCCATCGTCGTAAAAAGCAAGAGAAAAAAAATGCACTTTATAAAAGGAGTAAAGGTAAAAGTAATTAAATTCGATTAAAAAAAATTACTTACAGGTGACAACGGGTTTTGTTTCCATAATAAAATAGATACGGACGTCTGAAATAAAAGAAAGGAATTTCTACATATTCCTGGACATTAAAAAAACTAAACAATCTTTTCCAATCGTTTTCATCAATGAATGCAGACAAACAAATAACAAGTATCAACTACGTCGGCCATTACAAATCATAAACAATGACAGTTATCTCCCTTGGATTTGGCTTTGCTTTATTTCTTTTATTTCATCGCCTAATTTTCGTAGAAATAAAGACCTTTATGTTTTTGTTTCTAAATAATCTTCTTGTTACATAAACTAGATGTATTACCCGGCTTTGCCCGGGAATCGAAGACTTTCCACTAAAGTAATTAAGGAAGCCTGTGATAGGAAAGAAATCAGAGATAATACTTTTTATACTAAATTCATTATACTTTTAAAATTAATTTCTAATGCTTTTTTATATACTAAGTTTATTTTTAATGCTTAGATTGAGGTAGTTATTGTGTAGGAAGGCATTCACTGTAGTCTCAGTCAGTATCGTTATCGTACATTTGAAAAATTTAGCGGTCAATAAATTTTTGCCTTTTGGAAAAAAACTATACGGTTTTATTTCCTGAATAGCTACGTGAAGCGGAATGGTTTATTTTGAGTAATTGATGTGGTTTAACTTTCGGAAGAATTTCAGGGTATGAGGTATCATATAGCCACGACGATCTGATTTATTTTTATATCATAATAGATGAATTTTAGTTGAGGTTTTTAGATAAAAGCATTAATTGTTTTACTCAGTCAAATATAGGTTTTCTCAGCAATGACAACAGTTACCTCCCTTGAATTTTCTTTAGTTTTATTTCTGTTTTCATCGACTTATTTTCGTAGAAATCGGTAGTAAATAAAAATCACTCAACAACAAAGTTTACAATTATAAAATAATTTTTTTATATGTAACAAATGAAATTTATTTGAAGTTCTTACTTTTTTTTTCATAATCACCAATTGCTGGATATCACCATCGATATACATAAGCCAAAAAGACAACAAACAGCAGACAAACATTAAACAAAAAGTAAGTAATGTTAACGACGATATTTTGTTTCTATGCCAAATAATTTTAAAAATTTGTTTTTATTTTCTAAATGATTTTAATAAAAATCCAATTTCACGCTATTCAAAATAAATAAAATAGTAAGTTTTTTTTAGTTTATAACCATTAGAAAATTTCAAAACATGAACCCCAAAAATTGTTTAAAAATTAACAATTCAATTTCTTTCTCAATTGTTTTAAAATTTTCATTAAAAAAATTATGGGAAGGGAACCGAATAAATGAATTACTTTTATTTTGTTTTCTGATTTATATCTTATAATTTAATACAGATATAATTTAACAAAATGCCGATTAAATGAAAAAATTGGCAGTAAAATATCATTCATTAATTATTTTTCAATAACGGCCTTTACAAATTAAACCGCTTATATTTTTTTGATCATTTTTCAGAGGATTATTTTTTATTATGGGACAGTAATTTTTAGCAGATTCCAGATTCTCCACCCAACAAAAAAGTCACTAGAGGTTGGTGGTGCTTCTTGCTCAGTCTCATATCAACACAATTTTTTTTATATAATTTTCACTAAGAAAATAATTTATATTAATTAACTTCCAACAAATTTGGGGGAGAAAGCGATAAGAAAAATCATTAAACCTTTCCAACTAAATACATAGACATTAAACTCGTCGTCAATCTAAGGGCAATAATTCGGTTTGGTGTTAGAGCAGCACTCAGCAGCGTTGTCAGATGAGCTTTTTATGGCCAAATTTGAATAATCTGGCCTTCGTTTTTTACGGTATTTCTTTATATTCTTCTTATTATTATATTATTACTGTCAACTTTTCAACTAAAATATTTTTCAACCTGCAGTAAATCTATAGTTTGGAATAATTTTTATAATTTTTGAACGATGCTGAAAGAAAATCAAAGCATGGGAAAAATCAATTGAAGTATTTTAAAATTATTTTCCTTTTTTGAATATAAAATTGTAATTTGGCTTTTTTTTATATAAATAATTATATTGTTTTGGGCTTTTTTGTCATTCGGCTTTTTACACTTTTTGTATAGAATGGGGGAATTAATTTATTTGTATTTGAAATTGGGGACCAATTTAGAAATCAATTATCATCAAAAAATTTCTTTAGCAGTAAATTTTAAACAACCCCTCAAACTTTAATTTATTGTCTTATCTTTGAAGTTTAGTTTTAAAAGTTTTCTTGACTCGCTTGTTTTAGAAAATTGCTACTTGTTTCAAGGGTAAATCTATTGAAATCACTTTAAAAAACTTTAGGAAAAATATCAATGTTTTGATGCAATATTTAAAACCATTTTTTAGTGATAATTCTATTGAATAAAAAATGAATCTATTTTACAGGATTCCTTTTTTTTTGCATGTGAAGGGTCAGTTAATTCTATGTCCATACGAACAGTTTATCTTTGCCTTGGCTCATCTGGACAAGTAAGAGGAATGCATGTGTTCATCTGGGCAAAGAAGAAGGGCATGAGGGTCTTAGCAGTCTGAGTGGCATTAACTATAAAAAAAAAAAGTAGAGACACTTACCGCTATCGCGTCGTCACTGCAAGTCATTGTACGTCTGGGGGTGGGAGATTACCAACAAGAGTAATTGGGCTGTAGGACTTATATAGACTGGGGGAGTGGTTGGAGGCGTGTTCCTTTGATTATAAAAGGACGACCGCCTAAAAACCTACGGTCAGTTCGTCAGCATTGTTACTGCTGGCACTACTGCTGTTATTCGCTTCTCCTGGATCTCTGTTCCTGCCACTCAAGAAGCACCGTTACCTGACTGTTACTTGTCCCCAGTGGAGAGGGCCGCAAAGGGGAATCCTTCTGCAACCCTAGACTATCATTGACCACTTGGTGACTCCTTCCCCCACTTAAAGGGATTTTTTTTACATAACAATTTTATTGCTGCCTCTTGGACTGTGTCAGTGTGAAAGACCTGCCTGCAACCTCTTGTATGGTATTGAAGAAATTTGTTTTTTAATTGAGTAAAT
>JAUZSX010000029.1:260262-271284 GCA_034780655.1 Idiosepius hallami | reverse complement strand
AAACTTTGAATGACCATAACTTGATGGCTAATTGACCTACCAAAATAAATTTGGTATTTTTGTAAATGGTTTACAAATATCTATATGTCTACATTAATTTCTTTTAGATATAATAAAATTAAATTTTGGTTTGGGATACCTACTAATACATAGAGCATTGAATTAAATTATATCTAATACGTAGAGCATTTACCAACACATTTTGGTACGCAAGGTTTCTAAGCTTATTTAGACTAATTTGGTGGGTGTTAATTGTAATAATCAGCTTGAGGTATGTTAAGTGATAAGAGATCACAAAGCTTAAAGTAAAATTCAAATTTGCTCTAGAATTAGGTCTATAGTTGGTATGAAGTTGTAAATAAATATTGAATCAACCAAACTGATTGTGATAGTGTGTGATTATATATAATTGTGATTGTATTTTGATTTTTGGTTTCTTCTCATCATGTTAAGAATTCATTTATGATTCAGAAAATAAACTGCTTTATTTGACTTTTGTTGCTGATTTTTGGAGCAAAAGATATGCATGTCTCCTAGGTGACATTGTTTAAAGAATTGAAATCTATTTTGCTAGGAATATATATTACAAAAATTATGCATAGGCTACATTCTCTCCTAGGTGACATTGTTTAAATTGAAATCTATTTTGCTAGGAATATATATTACAATTCAATAAGGAATGAGATGAGGAATTTGTAAAGTATTTTACTTCAAAGTAATGCTGGATGATGAAAATTATTTTGTATGCAAAGAGTTGAACATCTTTGACACTGGACAAAAAAAGGAAAGTTTCTCCGCTTTAATAACCCAATTGCGTGAACAGAAAATAAACATTTTAATGTCTGCTATTCTCAAATGTCAACACGAAGGGATTTAACCCTTTCGACCCTAAGGGGCCAATATATCGACCTTAGTAACGAAAGGCAAAAATACACACACAGAATTTCGACCCAAATGTTTTCTATGATAGAATGTCTCTGAGTGACTACTTGGTAATATTACTAAGTCAGGGTGCAAAGGTAACTGTTGAAATATCGTTGTGTGTGTGTCTTCTTCTGCCTTCAGTCGCCAGGGCTGATATATCGGTTCTTTAGGGTTTAAAGGGTTAAAGAAATAACAAGAATTTGTTGGTTTATCCAAAGCTTGAGTCTTCAATTTGACCAATTCCACATTGTAATGAAATTCCTGTTCCGGTGCTTAAAGACTTGACTGAATTGGAATTGCCTGGTTCAGAAGGCAGCTCCATTTTGTCCAGATGTCGGTCTTCCTCCTTCACTGTAGCAGATAACGTCTCGACGAAGGAGTTCAATAACAGACTAACAATAGAACCCGAAAAACCACCAGACAACGGTACAACTGCACGGGACCCAATGGACAATATCGGTTGTGCATAGAACCTAACGGAAACAAAGACTAACTGATGGAAATGAAGTGAAGAAGGTTGCCATTTATAATTCATTGTCTACTATTCAGCTAGATTTTCTTTAAAAAAAATAAAACCTTTTTGATGAAATAGGGAAAATGTGTCCACTTGACATACACAACATTAAATTCTGTTTATTTATCAATCAGATTTGCTAATGGCAGCGACTGTGGAGCATTGGTAAAAGCTTGGGCTCTGAGATCGCATTACGCGAGTTCAAATCCCTGTCAAAACCAGTACATTCACCTTTAGCTGCCTCGGGAAGATAGGGCTCATTAACTCGGGAGAGCATCTCATCTAGGTGAAGGGTAACACTAAATGTAAAAATCCCGGGTAAGAGCATGTAAAAATGGCCTTGTGCCAAACATGGGTTGGTGCTCACCAAGTAAATATCATATTTTCTCTTTTTTCTTGTTTGTTAATCATTATTTTAAACACAATTCACTGACCATATTGTACTAAAATAGAATAATTAAATTTTAAAAAATTAGCATTGTAAGAAATCAAAATAAACTTCTCTAGAGTTTATTTTAAAATATGGTTTTTTTTAAAGAAAATTTGAGTTGTTTCAACATCAGATCAAATTCTTTTCATGTCTACATCTTTCAATAAGCCTGGATTTTTTGTATTAAATCATTTTTTCTTTCAAAAATTTCCTGAAATTTTTTACCATTTTTAAAAATCAGTTTTGATGTTTTTTTCCTCAACCAATTTATGAGCACTTAAGTCATCATCCTGAATTTTTTATTCTTTAAGTAACATGAGAAATCATCCATTTGTTAAGATAACTATTTTGAATGAAAACTTACCTTGACTTTCTCAAAAGTCTTCTTTAAATTTTGTTTTGCTTTCACAAATAATTTTTATTTCAAACACACAACAAACATTTTATTGATGATAACTTATACTTTTTCTTCTTTTTCAATCTTAGATTTTCAGTATAATATATTCATAAGATATATCTGTTTTTAAGTAAAGACAATTTAAAAAACATGATAGTTGCATGAAATCAAAGTCATATTAAAATAATGATAGCATCTTGACAGATGATAGCCACCTCAAAAGCTGAAACAATTCAGATGATTGTAAGTATAAAAATAATATAGAATTATTAAATCAAAAACCAAGACGTTATGACATTTTTTTAAGAAAATGTTTTTGAATAATGCAAATACTTTTTTTAATTTAATTTACAATGTGAGTAATTGGCCAAATTGATAAAATGTTTTAGGTAAATATTGTGTATCCCTTTGGCACTTTGGGTGTTTTAAAAAATGTAATATAAATATGGATTAATTCCCTTTGGTGAAACAAAATTCAATGAGCAAAAAAGGTTTTTAAGGTGTAGATTGACAAATTCTCTCGATATTGGGGTTTGCTAGTGATTGCCATTCAAGTGAATTGTTTTTGTTTATTAATCTACGTATTTACCCATTTCTTTTTAAAACAAAATTTTAAAAAGAAGCTGAAATTATTAGGGATTGTATAAACTTCCCAAGTTCCTAAAATAAAATACAAATTATTTCTAAAATTAAAAAATATAAAAATGAATTTTTTTGTAATCGAAAAAAAAAAGGAATTGGAAAAAATGGTAACAGGGTTTTATCTTCCTGGTAAAACCAAAAGTTGTTGAGAAATTTTAACATTTTTTACATAGATTAATAAACAAAAACAATTCACTCGAATGGCAATCACTAGCAAACCCGAATATCTACAGAATTTGTCAATCTAAATCTTAAAAACCTTTTCTGCTCATTGAATTTCATATCCATATTTACATTCCATTTTTTAAAACACCCAAAGTGCCAAAGGAATACGCAATATTTACCATTTTTTAATAACTTTCTTTTTTTACCCCAAAAACTTAAAGTTTGTTATTTATATTTCTAATAATTTGGAAGGTAATATTTATCAATAAATTCATTGAGTTAAAAGCTCTAAAAAGGCTTATAAAATAAATCATTAAACTCTCAAGATGGATTTTCATTCTTAAAACTAATTTTTTGTAATTTTTTTGGCATGGATTCATTCACTCTTCTTTCTTGAAAATTAATGTCAGATGTTGGCCATTTTGTTAACAGAAATTTAGCGACAACATAATTAAAATAGGCTTACATTGAACCAAAAATCAAATTAGTACACATTTTTTTTAAAGAGCAATTTAATTTAATAATTATAAATTTTGTTTAATTAATAATTTGTAGAAATTTTATAATTGGATCATTTTTTTAAAAATTTTTTAAGATAAACTATATAAATAAAAAATTGAACTAATAATTTTATTTGCTTTTTCAAGTAATAATAATACCAAGTCATTGATAAAAGTTTTTATGTTGCATATGAATGAAACAAAGTGCTTAAAAATCAATGGTAGAACTGTATAGATATATGGAAAGTAATATTTAGCCCCAAAGTTTTAGACTCATGATTTATCATTTATTGTTTTATTTCTTAATTTTTAAATGTTTTAAGAAAGTCTAGAAAGCAAATTCATAATGCTTGATAATTATTTGGTTTTAAAAATAAATCAATTAAAAAATATTGAAGCAAAACATTTGTAGACATTCTAACAAACTAAACATTTCTTTAAAAAGTTTCAAACTTTGAATTTAAAAATATTAGAACAACTTTTGACAGTAGAAATATTTTCTAAAGCTAAAAACAAAAAAAAAAAAACACCTTAAAGTTAAAATTTGATCCTGGTAAAAAGATAGCAAATGATAATAAACTTAGTAAATAACTACAGGTAAATCTTGTTTTTTTTTTGTTTTTCAAAGACCGTAAATTGTGAATAAATTAATGCAATTCTTAAAAATATTTCCTCTCCAAGATTTTAAAATTTCAATTAATTTCCCTATTGTAACTTTAGTACAGATGAACAATAATAAACTGAGAATATTTTGTAACAAATGAATCAATCGTCAGAACATTAAAAGAAATAAGATTTTAGTTAATATCAAACCATTTTTAAAGAAGCTTAAATCCTTTCCCTAATAATACACTGTTTATAAATGATTGTTTGAAGAAATGTTTCTTAAGTTAGAAATTTATTATTATTATAAATTGTTTAGTAATTATGAAGAAAGATCATTGTTCAGGAGTGATAACTAAAATATCCAGACCTTTTTTTTTGGCTTCAACAATTGGATCATGATGAATGTTGATTGCTGGGATTAATATTATTTCTTTGTAACACTTTTCATAAATGAGACAAGAAAATTATATTAATTTCATCTTCTAAATTAACCAATTTTAAAATAGATTGATTTCAGCATTGACTCTCATTCAATGCTGAAAATTGTTTTAATTTTCTCTGCCTAGTTTACTTGTTTTATAGTTCTTGCTTTTTTGGGTTTTGTTTTTGTTCTTTTGTTTTAATCATTTTTTGAAAATGGAAACAAAGGAAAAATTTTTTGATGTTCAAACAAAAGAAAATGGATATTTTATAAACTAAATTTTTTTTAAGAAGTTGTAGGGTTGAATGGAAAATTATTTGAATAAAATTAAAGAGATAATATTAATGATAATAAAAATAATATCACAAATTTTGGAAAAAGCTTCAAGGTACAAAATAAGATAATATTTAACAAAGAAAATTAATTGCTTTAAAAGATGACTTTGAAAATAGATTGTAAATTTGTCTTTGAGTTAACTTTATGGGCAGAAGTTTTAGCTTTGAGGAAATATCACTTTCTGACTTCTCAAGAATTGTAATAATGACAAGACAAAAACAAAGAATCTGAAGAAGAAAAAAAGGAAAAAGAAATCCATGATGTTTGTGACAAGGCATTGGCAACAGATTTCTTTTGGGTTTTTTTATTAATTACAAAAAAAAATGAAAAAAAAAAAATCTTTGTGATTTGAATGTTCTGGAAAAACAATTTCAAAATTTCACATTTTTTTATAAACCAGAAGCAACCAATTGTTTTAGTAATTTTCCTTGAGAATCCTTGACAAAAGCCCTCCTTCCCTTCACATAATTAGACAAACACCTTTCACTCAAACTCACACACACTGACATACACATAGACAGACCCAAAAAATAAAACAAACCTTACTGGTCACTGGGTTTGAACCCATCTTTTTGTCAGATTCTTAAGAATATTACAGAATTTTCATTTATTAAATTAGTGAAGGCAGAAAATACAAAAGAAACAAAAAAATATTTTGTGTTTGGAATTATAAAAAAGTTATTTTTTATTTTTGGTTATTATTATTTGAGTTATTTTTCTTTTATTAATAATCAGTTTTTGATCAGTATAAATATTCTCCGACGTTCCGACAACATTCTAACCCTTGACCAGAAGAGTTTTGGGAAGAAGAAAAAAACATTTTCTAAAAATATTTTCAACAATCTTAAATGGTTTGAGCTCTTTTTTTTTCTTTTTTTAAACTTTTCTCCTTTGTTACTAATAAAAATTAGTTTTCATTTTTTTTAAAGTCAAACTTTTTCTGAAATGTTTTTAATTGATTTTTATGACACCGGTTTCAAAAAAAGGAAATGAGGAGGAGGCAAAAAGATGATGAGAATGGAGAAAAGCACAAGTCTTTTCTATCTTGTGTGTGTGTGTGTGTGTGTGTGTGTGTGTGTGTGTGTCTTTTAGGAAAGAACCCTGCCTTTGCAGTTCCTATCAGTAAATCAGTTTTTATCATTAATACTAAGAAAATACTGAAATCAAAAATCATGTCAAAATTGTGATGAACAGTGGAAAAAACAAAAAAAACATTTTTTATTTCTTAGAGGCTATGGGTGTAGGAATAAAAAAGCCTGAAAGTTCTCAGGTCTAAAGAGTTAAAGAGCCATTTGGTTTTAGAATTCAAATCTAACACATTTTTTTTTGGTTATATTATTTTGTTTGTTGATAAAGTATTGACCTGAGAAAATAAAAGAAACAAAATTAACAACTGGTTTGTAATTAAAAATGATTGAATGACTTCAACCAAAAAAATCCTTTTTTGGCCCATTCCACACCTTTAATAAACTCTCCTAAGAAAGTTCAATAACAAATGTTAAAATTGATTTGTCAATATTTCACTATGATTTTCATATCAGCCTTTTTTTTTCAATTTTTATGTTTTTTTTTTTAGTCTTTGATTTTCTTTAAGCAAAATCCACTGTTTTTATTTGGTTTAACAAATTCAAAGAATTTTAGAAAGAGAATTTTATCTTTTCTCCTCAAATTCTAAATTATCAGCAAATAAAATATTTCTTCTTCTTCAGTTTTTGGGGGTTGGGTTGAAATAGTGATAAACAAGAACATTTTTGGTTAATTTTTTACCATTTTTTTGGGGGGGGGGCATCACTAAGAAAATTTTCAACATTTTTCAGTTACATTTTTTAAAAGATTTGGAACTTTATTTTTTTTTTCAGTTTAAAAAATTATTTTTTATTTTCTCATCTTCCTCCTCCTTCATAGTTTGGATGAAAATTTCAATTAAAAAATTGAGAATCATCAAAATGCAAGACAAATAGTTTTGTTTTTCTTTTTTATCTTTGTAAAATTGGTTTTAAGAAAATCTTTTTGAAAAAATAAAAAAAAATAAATAAAAAAAATAAACAACCCCTAATTTTTTTTTTATTTAAATCTATTTAATCTGTTTTTATTTCTCTTTTTTTTTCTTTTTTATATTTTATCTGTTGCTGTCCTACAATCCTTCAATGCAACATCTTTTCTTTCCATTAAGAAAAAAAAATCATTTTATTTTCAAAATCCCTTAATGAGATAAAACTTCAATTGTGATCAGAACTAATACTAAATTTCTGTAAGCTTTCAGTATCAATAGCTGGACTTTCAGACTTGAGTGCTTCATCTGACACAGCACTAGTCATAGGCTGATCTATGTCAAAGGTCAACTCATCCAAAATTGTATCCTGAATCCCAGATGCTGTCTCTTCTGAATCGACACTCTCGTGACTTGTAGTCGACCAGTTTCGTGACTTTCGATAGTTCAGATGTGGAGGAACACCATCTTCACCAATATCAACAAAAACCGGTATGAGTTGCTGTTGTTGGTGATTATTTTCATTGTTCGTATTTTGATGAGGATTGTTATTATTTGATGTACTTGTGTTGCTGCTGTTGCTCGGATGTTCCTCGAGGTCAGTGCTTTCGCCGCTGGCTGTTGACCAGAAACGAGGCCGACCACTGCTACAACTGCTTCGGTCAGCCTCGATCCCTTCTGATGATGAACTCCCACCCAAAATGGCTTGCTGCTTTTGATACTGACTGCTGGTGCCACTGCTACTGCCAGCCCCGCTGGTGTGTTCCGAGTCAATACTGTCAGCACTGGAAACAGAACATGCTCGAGCTGATAGATCAGGAGAATCTGTTGCATCACCGCTGGACAGTGAACCTTTGGGGGTAGAGTTTGGCATGGCAGTGTTACCTGCATTTGAATCTGGCTCTTCTTTGCTCTGAAAAGAAGGATACTTTTTCTTTGAGGAACGTTTTAGGTGGATGCGCATGTGTCGGGTGATCATATCTCTTCTGCATGCTGCGTACGGACATTGTGGACATTTGTATGGTTTTTCCCCAGTGTGAGTTCTCTGATGTGTGTTCAGGTGGTCACTGCGGCTAAACACTTGGCCACAGATACGGCACTCGTAAGGCTTGAGCCCCGTGTGCAATCGCATATGTCGGGTTAGCATATCGCTACGGGAGAAAGCACGGTGACATACTTTGCAATAATGTACTTTGTTATTATTGTCAGCCGTGCGCACTGTCTCCGTGGGGAGATGCTTGGCCATGTGTTTGGTCAAGTTGTCATACGAGGGAAACACCTGACCACAGACAGGACACAGATATGTTATGTCAGAGTCAGACAAAGCGCGGCGTTCACGTGGGTCATCGCTGCTTCCACTACTACTAAGGGGACTGTATAAGTGTCGGCTACCAGCGCCTGAAGATGAGGGTTGGGATGGAGAGAGGGGTAAAGGACTTCCAGGGTAGAATGCTCGTGGCGAAACGGGCAGTCGTTTGAAATCTGCTGGCAGGCCAGTTGTAGTAGCAGCAGCAGCAACTATGGAGGGTCGAGGTGGGAATGTGAAATGATAACTTGGAGAATGTGGACTGGGTGAGACAATCTCTGGATCTGAGTGAGTGCCTTCTAACGGTGATGGCAAGTTGAAATTGAATACATGCCCACCCTCAGGCACAGAGCAAAGAGGTGACCTTGGAGAGAGGAGGTGCTTTGAGTAAAAGGGTGGTGATCTGATGTAGGATGATGGAGATAATGTGTATGGTTCGGGTGGAGGAGGAGGGCATATAATTTCAGATATTGGCATCGGGGGTCCCTTTAAAGGGGACTTTTCATGAGTCCGACTTGACAGATCTAATGGTTCCCGTTGCAGTCCGCTAGAAGTCGATGAGGAAGAAGAATTGGTTGTTGATGGTGGCTGATTTTCACCAGAAGTGATTAAGTCTTTATTTGACAAATTGTGATCAGCAGTTGAAGATTTCTGGTTGTTGGTGATTGGTTTTTCACTTGAAGGCATGAAGACATCATTATTGTCTTTGGTGTCCATTTCATTCAGATCCATTTGACATCCACCATTATCGTCTTCAATACTTGATAAATATCGAGCTTGTAAAATCTTTTTAAAGCTTGCATGGCGAAGCTTTGGTTTGTCATGGACTCGACTTCCATCGTCATTGTCTGTTCGCCACTGGGTCGTAGGAACATTTGATTCCACCCGATTTGGGGAACGGTCAGAATCGGAAGATTTTGTTTCGATACTTGCAGACTCTGAGATTCCGATACGCAGCATTTTAGGTGATGTCTCTGACAATATTCGCTCACGATATTTGAAATAGGAGGGTGACTGTGGTGAAAGGCCCTGGTAATCTTCAAAATCATGTTCTTTAGCCGGAGAAGGCTCTCGACTGCTAAGCCCACCTCCGCTGTCTTCAGACACATCACTAACATCGGAATAAGTACAACCATGCAAATAGCGTACTGGCGACGATGAGGGTAAGGGCGACTTGGATTTGTAGGTTGGACTTAAGCTGGCCCCAAGCCCTTGATGAGACTCAATAAACAATTGCTGTTTTTGCTGCTGCGGACTAAGTGTGCTGGCCGGACTCTCAGCCAACAAATCTCCCATCCGCCAAGGACGAAAACAACCAATGTCTGAAGAATATTCAAGGCTTGGAGGTGGTTGCTGCCTATAAAGCGCTCGATTCAATTTTGGTTTTAAATGACTCCCTGAATTAGGACCAGTCACTTGTTGATTGTTGCTTTTTGAGAGAGCTCCATCCCCAATTTTGTGATCTTCATTCGTTCGGTCACCAGTTCTTCCTTCAGTTTTATTATTGTTATTATTGTTGTTACTATTAGTGTTGTTGTTATCATTACTTAGACAGATTTGTTCAGACCTCTGGTCCCTGAATGTTTCAATAGGAACTGTGACTCTCAGTGATGACTCAGTGAATGCTGGACTGGTCACATGCTCCCCACTAGACTTGCCCATATTTCCTAGCATCGTGTTAGAGGGTGTTCACACTGCTGATAATAAAGTCAAATGCTGGTGCTTGTGGGGAGGAGGAGGAGGAGGAGGAGAAACAATTCCAAAAATATTGCATGTCATCCAATATTTTCATTTGTTGAGGTATATGATGACTCAAAGAGTTTTCTGAAAAAGAAATTGAAAAAAACAATCTTAGATTTAATGTTAAATGATTTTTGGTTTCAACATGATTTTAATTCATGAAAATTTCTCAATTATACTCTGCTCCTCAAAGAATTATATTGGACTACTTCTTCATGGAACCATTATATTAACAGTGGACTATAACAATGTGTTCTTATCCAGTATTTGATAAAACAATAATAATTCTAAAACAGTATTAATCATTTCATTTGTTTATAATTAAACAATTTTTGTTTAAAAGTCTTTTTCAAAGCAAAAAACAACTATAGAGTAGAATTGATTTTAATGATTCAATTCTTAGTTTATTCTTTTGAAATTTAATCTTGTAGTTCTTGTAAAAAATTGTTGGTAGAGCAAGGTTTATTAGGATAGAATTTAAATTTAACAGCACTTAACATACAAAGAAAAACTGCTACAACATACTTGAATTGCTGTAGCTGTGGCATTTCTTAATTTGTCAGTGTTAAATTAATATATAAATAATGGCTAAGAAGACTAACACAAGAGTAACAATAATGGTGAAGGAAGTTTATATTTTACACTCTTTTATATTTTATCTCTTTTTTTCTTACTTTTTCTTATGAATCAATGCCAAAGAAATTTCTTTCTTACCTTCATATTGAAGAAAAGAATTCATCACTTTTTAAATGGAACTTTTTACCTAAAAATATAAAAAAAAAAAGATTAAAAATAAAATATATAGTTTGAATTTGAAAAAAAAAAGGAGGAATTAAAAAAAATAGGCTGTTGATAATTGCCCTTTACATTTTAGTTGGCAGATTAATTCGGCAAATTCACACTTAATGGAACTCTTCAATATCTTTTTAATTTTTTTTGAAAAAAAAGGAAGAAGCAGACGATTTGTTTTGACATTAATTCCGTTTTCATTTTTATTAGTTTATGTGCATAAACAACGAAAGAAGAACAAAAAATAAAATCAACCAGTCTC